>JAWQEG010001051.1:305000-312175 GCA_033782935.1 Petrolisthes cinctipes
ACTTTACCTCACTTTCTTTTGCTACTTGTTTTATCTTTTGGCAGGTTACTTACTCTTTCGCTTTCATCTGCTCAGTCCACTTTCTCGCCTCACTGCATCCCTCGCATTCTACATGATAATAAGTTACGTAACATAGTGGTTCAACAGGAAATGTACACATGCTTCTCAATATGTTTACGCTGATGCCTCTCAATAATATAAAGTTGTTTGCTAATATGACACAGCTGTTTGTTAATATGATACACCTGTTTGTTAATATGATACAGCTGTTTGTTAATATGATACACCTGTTTGTTAATATGTATAGTTGTGTGTTTATATTGACTTATATGTGTTAATGTGTATAAAGTTTCTATTAAAAAATGGATGACGACGGTTTTTATATTATTTTCCTTTCATCCCTTCCCTTAATTAAATAAATTACTATGTTGCCGATTTTTTGTCCTTACATCAAATATTGTTATTCGTCAGAGGGAAAAACTCGTAACTTCCAAATACACCATTTAAAAATATCCTGAAAACAACAGCCTAAGTCTTTTTACAAACTATACTTGAACTAACGACAGACGATCTTTTGTCACCGGAAAAAAATTCATTCATGTAGAGTTAGTAATGTTTTTTTTTTTGTTTTTGTAAGCATTTTTTTTTTTTTAAGCATTTTTTTTTTTTTTTTTCTATACCTCAACCTCGGGACTGTAGGCTGTCAGTAGCCCGTGACTCTTGCGAGGCCCCGAGATTATTGGGTGTCGCACTAGATGAGACAGTGAAGCTTCGTGGTGATGTTGGTACCGTAGCTTCTCTTCTGCCCCACTAGATGACGACACCTTATTTATACACGTCACTATCAGGGGAGAGCAGCTACACCGTCACTCACAGCATCTTGGAATATGGTCTGGCATCTTCTATGTTGTGAATTGATGACGATGTAGGGGGTATTTTCTTGACGTGTCGGCGTAGCTAGGGTATAGTTGACGAACAGCTGGACCCATCAGATCACCTCGGAAAAATCCCAGACGTTTTCTCGTGGACTCGAACCAGGGCCCTTGCCATTCGCAGTCCGTCATTCTATCCACTTTACTTGAGGCATACATACCCTTCCTTCCATCTACAACCACTCCTTCACCTCATCTCTCGAACGTACAGTATTTCGTGTGAAGCTCAAGACGTGAACTCCATTGTCAGCGAGTGACCTTGACTCTTCTTTGTCACACTGCCATCCTCGTGACCTCTCCCAGCCATGCACTCCTCACTGTGACCTCGCCGCTCTTTCTCACAGTGTCCTCCCATGACCTTGCCTTTACCAGCTTCAGAGAGAGAGAGAGAGAGAGAGAGAGAGAGAGAGAGAGAGAGAGAGAGAGAATCAATACAATGCACACGACTGTACATATAATTGAAAAAATTTATAAGTCTGTGTGATGTTATAGAGACAGAACAATGGAGGCAGATTACACATGAAGTTCAGTGAAGAACCTGAATATACCAAAAAAAAAAAAAAAAAAAAAAAAAATAATAAAAAAAAATAATCACACTACAAGAAACTGGAAAAAAACATGGTACTGTCACAAGGTCGAGAGAGAGAGAGAGAGAGAGAGAGAGAGAGAGAGAGAGAGAGAGAGAGAGAGAGAGAGAGAGAGAGAGAGAGAGAGAGAGAGAGAGAGAGAGAGAGAGAGAGAGAATGTATGTGTATGTGTGTGTGTGTGTGTGTTAGAGTTGGAGTGAGAGAGAGAGAGAGAGAGAGAGAGAGAGAGAGAGAGAGAGAGAGAGAGAGAGAGAGAGAGAGAGAAACATGAGGCTTGTGGATGGAGAAAGTATAGGCTAATAAACTAAAAACAAGTATAGGTATTACACACTCATTGAAATAAAGAAACTTGAATGTGGAATATTTTAAACAAAGTATAATATGTGTGGTTGTCTGTCTCTTTCACTCCAACCCTAGCACACACACACACACACACACACACACACACACACACACACTCTCTCTCTCTCTCTCTCTCTCTCTCTCTCTCTCTCTCTCTCTCTCTCCAACCTGACTCAGCACAGTAAGTTTTTGTGTAGGGTCAGGCAGGTGGGTGGATGGTACTCTACTCTCGTAACCTATCACCTCAGACAAGACCAAACCCTTTTGTGTGAGAGAGAGAGAGAGAGAGAGAGAGAGAGAGAGAGAGAGAGAGAGGTAAAGGAAGGAAGGTAAGGTGAGGGTGACATAAAAGTTGACAGGAATAAGGCCAGCCATGCTCTTCTCTTCTTTCCAAATATCTGTCTGACAAGTTGAAGATCGTGGTCTTTGATTCCCGTGAGGAGGGCCACTACTAATTCCTACAACCACTCCCAGAAAACAGATTCCCTCAGTACACATTAACATTATGAACAGAAGTTATGTTTAGCTGCACAGTTTGAAGGAATCAGAAGCCATCCAACTCCACCATATATAATATACACAGGAACAACAGTATATATCGGGTTGTGTCGTCAAAACTACCATAATAGTTTTGTTTGACATTGTTCTTACACTCAGGGGGGTAGAGTATAGTGTTGGAAAATATGGAGCATCTGATTCTTCCAAACTATTCCAAGCAACAGAACACAATTATTTTTGTTTATTTGGTCCTGTTTCCTCGCATACTATGGAGGAATCATGGCACTCCAATGTAGGTAACAAAAATGAATTACCCCCTTAAAAAAAAAAAGCACAATAGAGTAGACAATGACGATGACTGTTACTATGGCTCCACAGAAGTTGTATTATTGTTGTTGTTGTAGTTTCCCAGACTGTCTGGTCGAGCAGTCCCGAGTCTGGTTGACCGAAGCCGCGAAGATGCTCGGACCCCCAAATGGGAGTCAGGGTGATAGCGAGATCTGTTTCTTCGAAGGCAGCAGACGAGGGGACTGCTGGCTCACGGGCATGTACCCCCGAACCAACAAACCCACCGTCTGTAGTCTTCCTTGTTGTGCCACCCAATCAGGCGATCTCGTCAGCTACCCAGAAGGAATGAGAGATAGTAAGAGAGACAGACAGAACAGGCCAGGGTGTGGTAGAGGATGCCAGATTATAGGACCAGCCCCTCACCAGGTATTATTATAGTTATAGACCATTGTACCAGTCATCGTCATCGTTTTCTTTCATACCGTCCTTCAACATAATGAATATACGATATGAACTCTAATACTTTTTGCTACACTATCTTATATCATGGTAATGATTGACAAGACACAATGTATAACTTTCAACCGTGTCCATTGCCACTCTCACGCTTTACGTTTGAGGACATTGGTCGTGTATCACATTATAGAAATTTTATGATGTGTATAATAACATCAACAGCAAATACATAGCAACAACAAAAACAAAAACAACAGCAATGTTAATGATAATAATAATACAAATAAAATAAAAAATATTAAAAATAATAATAATAATAATAACAACAATAGGCTTATTATCATATTTTTATCATTATAATCTACACTGAGACAGAGAGTAAGAGCAAGGTATCACTTTACTTTGGGTGAAAACTGGTGCATATAACCTTTTCCCGCCTTCCCAGATCATAACACCTGCGCGCCATTTCACTCCATCCAACTTTTTATCTCTTACAATATATTGACACGATTTCTCGCAGTCTCTTTACTATTCCCATCACTTGTTATTTCATATATTATAGTTTTTTATTTTGATCATAATTTTCAACCAGTTTTTCCAGCTCTTTCACCAATGAAGGAAAATTTTGGTGGGTTAAAGCAATTTCGGTGGATTAAACTAATTTTTTATCATGTGACGAGGTGTTGGCGTGAGTGGTGTGTTCTCTTGGATCCGCTGCATGACGTGAAAGTATAAGAGGGATAAATGCCTAAATTATTTTCATATTCCTATTATTCTCAGGTAATATGACTTAAATTGGACTTAGAGGATGCAAGTGTGCTACCATTTATATTAACACTTTCTGGTTACTACTACTGCATATCATTAGAAAGTCAGAGATGTGTTTAAATGACATTATATTTATTTAACTTCACGTGGAGAGGAAGTGGATTAAACTTAAGCATTTATGAGCGAGAGGAGCTGAAAAAAAGTAAACGGCGAATGCTGCTGAATACATACTTTTTCCTGCCAGAATAATATAATAATATAATATTTATCATGAACATCAAAGATTGACGCGACACTTGAACAAAGTAACTAATACCCGATGAGTATTATCTTCAGGTTCACCCACGAGTATAAAAATTGTGTGCGTCAATTGTGTTAATACTACAAAATGTACTAACCTATTTAATATTACTCAGGCACGTAGGATTGAAACGAATTTACTGTACCCTATGTTGTCTACCTCTGAGTGCTGCGTGAGGTGTGGTGTGGTGAGGTTAGGTTAGGTTACGTTAGGTTATGTTAGTGGTGGTGTAATGAGAACATCTTTCTATGGAATTCTTGTTAGGTTAGGTTACGTTAGGTTAGGTTAGCTGGTGGTGTAGTGAGAATATCTGTATGGGTTTCGTGTGAACATCTGTATGGGATTCTTGTTGGGTTACGTTAGGTTAGGTTAGGTTAGGTTAGTGGTGGTGTAGTGAGAACATCTGTATGTGATTCTTGTTTTGTTAGGTTGGGTTAGGTTAGGTTAGGTTAGTGGTGGTGTAGTGAGAACATCTGTATGGGATTCTTGTTAGGTTAGGTTAGGTTAGTGGTTGTGTAGTGAGACCATCTGTATGGGTTTCGTGTCGTCGTCAAGGTGTCAGCTTCGAATGCTAATGAAGTGACTGTAGTAATCTTAATGAAGGGTTCAGGCTCTGTCTGGGGTGTTGAGTGGTGTGATGGTGTAGTGTGGTGTAGGGAATTATTCACTCTCACTTTCTCTCTTTCGCTGGTGACGGCAATTCTTTTCTCTCTCTCTCTCTCTCTCTCTCTCTCTCTCTCTCTCTCTCTCTCTCTCTCTCTCTCTCTCTCTCTCTCTCTCTCTCTCACACACACACACACACACACACACATTGGCACATACATATAGAGGTGCCCACACATAGACACAGAGACAGACAGACAGGCATACAAATACGACCGATGACAATAACAAACATCTGGACTTTCACTGACCTTCACTGTTAATTGCTCTCTCTCTCTCTCTCTCTCTCTCTCTCTCTCTCTCTCTCTCTCTCTCTCTCTCTCTCATAATTAAAATTCCAGACTGGATGGACGGTGTGTGTGTGTGTGTGTGTGTGTGTGTGTTCGCTCCTGAGTGAATGTATGTATATGTAATTCCCCGCTGGACACACACACACACGTCTCGTCATTGAAACACCTAACTGAAGGCCGTGCGTGATATGTATTATTTTTACCACATTCTTCACGCTCTGCTTCTCTTTATTAATGCCAACACGAGCGAAGGGGGACGCACAGAGGAGATGAAAGAAGGAGACGTACTGAGAAGGAGATGAACGAAGGAGACACACTTAAGAAGGAGATGAACGAAGGGAGACACACTGAGGAGGAGATGAACGAAGGAGACACACTGAGGAGGAGATGAAAGAAGGGAGACACACTGAGGAGGAGATGAACTAAAGGAGACACACTGAGAAGGAGATGAACGAAAGGAGACACACTGAGGAGGAGATGAACTAAAGGAGACACACTGAGGAGGAGATGAACTAAAGGAGACACACTGAGAAGGAGATGAACGAAGGGAGACACACTGAGGAGGAGATGAACGAAGGAAACACACTGAGGAGGAGATGAACGAAGGGAGACACACTGAGAAGGAGATAAACACAAACACAAAGGCTGCATGAGGAGTGACATTGGTATAGGCCAGGGGTTCCAGTCCTATATAACCATTATGGGTTTAGTTTTGTCTTGGCCTCTAAAACAGAACTGTAGTGAGGAGGAGTGCCTTGATGGGGTCTATGGCTACTCATGATGGTTTTTAAACTCTATATATATAATCGGATTCACCATGAAGTAAATAAAGATCTTGTAATAATATGATACTACCCAAGGATTGACTATGAAAGTGAACTCGTGCATCTTATAATCAGAGCTTCGGAACCTGTAATATTTGATGGTATGAAGGGGGATAAATACTTTCTGATCTAGAGCAGAAGCCACACAAGCGTGAATGTCGACAAGGTGAAGAAAACCCAACATTTTTGCTTTACTTTACCATGAAATTAAAGTAGAGTCATAAATTTTTTCCCATCTTGCAAACAGACGAATTTCGCAACTGTACCGAATTTTTAGTGAATATGGAAAAAAATCTTGGAAATATTTCAACGATTAAAAAAAATGTCTGATAGCATAGACTGAAATGGCGAGCCTTTCTCAAATAACAGGCATCGCACTACATTAAAAAACATAGTATTTCTTTATTAACTTATTAAAATAATTCGTTACTCAACTTCCCTTGTACTAGTTATAGGAAATGGAATATAACCTAACTTAGCTTTTCTACTCATCAGCTGACGGTTTAGGTCAACAAATTAATATAGTAAAATTAATTATGTTCGAGATTAGCAGTTGACCTGTCCATCATTACTACCACTACCATCACCACTACCACTACCACTACCACTACCACCACCACCACCACCACTACTACCACCACCACTACCACCACCACTACAACCATCGCTACCACTACTACCACCACCACCACCACCACTACCACCACCACTACTACCACCACTACCACCACTACCAACACCACCATCACCACCACCATTACCACTACTACCACCACCACCACTACTACCATCACTACCACAACCACCACCACCACCACTACCACTACCACCACACTGAGGTTTGTAGTCACGCCTCAGACAATTACAGAAATGATAATGATACCAGCTGTTGACATTTCCCCCCGTATGGTAAAAGAAGACACAGACTATACTGAGACTTTACTTTCATACACTTGAAATGTCAACACAAGGTTATTTATTTTATCTGCGACGCTCATATTAACCAAGGCTAATTTTATGCCACTAAATTTTAGAATATATATTATGTTTGGGCTGCTGCTTATATTAGTTTTTTTTCTTCTTCTCGTAAACCAATCCTCATTATCAGTGATCTATATTTTCTTTGTCACGGAAAAATTGAAAAAAAAAAAAAAAAAAAACCACTGATTTTTCTTTTTACAGCTAAGATCTCAATTAAATTTGGCCTATAATGGAGAACGTTAATG
>JAWQEG010001052.1:0-15603 GCA_033782935.1 Petrolisthes cinctipes
CTCCTTCCTTCCATCACCTCCTCCTCTTCTCAATCATCCCTCCTTCCTTCCATCACCTCCTCCTCTTCTCCCATCCTCCTATCCCCCCCCCCCTCAACTATCATCTTCTTTCCTTCACATATAATTCTATCCCCCATATAGATATCACCTCTTCTCCCCCCTTCTTAACCCCTATTCCCACCCTTATGACGACCCACGATATGGTTGTCAATAGAGAAATTAATGACTCCTCCACCTCCTCCCCTTTCACCATATCCTCCTCCTTCTCCTTCTCTTCCTTCTCCTCCTCCTCCTCCTCCTCTTCCAACACCTCTTGCTCTCCTTCTTTCTTTCTTTTTCTATCTCCTCCCTTTCACAATCTCTCTACTATCTATAATTATGCTTATAACTTTTAACTACAGTTCCCATTTTTACTTTTTTAATCTTTTCCTCCTACCGTCGTCTTCATTTCCTTCCTTCTCATCTCGTCCTCCCATTCTTTTCATAGCCTTTTCCACCTCCCTTCCTCACTGCCTTCTCTTCTCCTCATACATCCATGACTTTTCCCCCCTCCCCTCCCCCTCCTACCAGCCTCTTTCCGCCGCACACATTCCCTCCTCGCTGCTCTTAATACCGCTGATCAGGTGAAATATTTGTGTCGCCGCGGGATAAATCTGGCCTGGATGGCTCGGCGAGGTGACAGGAATAGAGGGAGGTGAAAGGAGTCCCGGGTGTCGCGGGTGTCACTGGACCCTTTGTTTATGGGTCGTGTTGAGAGTGGCGTGGGGTCTCCTGGGCCAATAATACAAGACACATGAGCAGGGGTTCGGTTCCTGAACTGCTGTTGCTGCCGCCGCCGACGCTGATGCTGCTAATGCTGATTCCTCCCTCTCCCTCCTGCTGCTGCTTGTTGTTGTTTGTTGCTGTCGGTGTTGCTGTTGGGGTCTGTTTACTTCAGTGAGCATGGTGAATCGAGGAGGAAGGAAATGGAGATGATAGGTTTGCTGTAGCCTCTATGCCTATGGTACTGAGAGAACAGGGGAAGGGCAAGATGAAGATAGAAAATAATTAACAGGGATAGCTTTAGCTATTTCGTAAGTACTTAAATTCAGAAGGTTCTTAAACCACATAAAATAGTTAAATGTGTGCAGCTCCATATGATTAAACATTAATTCTCAGGTGAATAAACGTTGAAGTTTACAGTAACACAAACTATTTCAGGTTTAATTAAACTTACGTATGCCTCTGGAAGATAGTTTGTAATATAACAGCTATTGAACTGCAATTAAATTCAAATAGCTAAAGATAAAAAAATACGTAATTTTATTCTCTGACTTGTGAATTAACGCCAAGTATCATGAACAAAGCTGTTACCCTTACCTATATCGAGAGAGAACAGGAGAGGTTTTAGGTGCACGTGACAAGAAGATTACTGGGAGTTGATTGGTTCTGGTTGCTGGGGAGGAGAGAAGCTACATTGTTAGTTACCGATGCAGGAGAGAGAGAGAGAGAGAGAGAGAGAGAGAGAGAGAGAGAGAGAGAGAGAGAGAGAGAGAGAGAGAGAGATAAAATACATAGAAAAGGAGAAGAAATATATGAAGAGAGGGTTGCAAAGGGAGAAAGCTGTGAAGAAAGAAGAGCGAAATGCGGACGGAGAAGAAAAGGACCTTAAAAAAATACCTGAAGCAGGAATAAGGACGGGAACGAAAAAAGGATTGTGAAAAAAAGAGCGAAACAAGAACTGAAGAGAAAACGTTCCAGAAGAAGCTCAAGGAGTAATAAGAACGCAAGAGTAAAGACCCAAGTAGAAGGAGATGGAGTAGGAGGAGGAGGAGGAGGAGGAGGAGGAAAAAAATGGTGGTGATGGAGATTGGGTGTTGTTTTGGTGGTGGTGATGGAGAGTTGTTGTTGTTGTTGTGGTGGTGGTGGTGGTTGTTGTTGTGGTGATGAGAGTGGATGTTGCTGTTGTTGTTGGTGGTGATGAAGAGTGGATGTTATTGTGGTTGTTGTGGTAGAGGCTAGTGGTGGTTGGTGGTTGTTGTAGTAGAGGTTAGTGGTGGACTGGTGGTTGTTGTGGTAGAGGTTAGTGGTGGACGTGTGGTGGATTGGTGGTGGGTAAGGAGGTGAGGTATAGCAAAGGCAAGAGGCGAGCGGTCAATAACGAGTGCTAATCTCTGGTAATGGAGGGTCGTAGTGGTGCCAGCCTGGTCTAAACGGCACTCAGCACCCTGGCACCCCACGATGGATCACCTTGGGGAGGGGGAGGGAAGGAGGAGGAGGGGTAAGGGTGGTGGGGAAGGAGGAAGATGTTGAGGAAGTAGTAGGAGGAGGTAAGGCAAGGAGAAGGAAAAGGGATGGAAGAAGGGAGGAGGTAATAGAGAAGGAGGTATTTTGAAGATGGAAGGGAGAGTTTTGATATGGTAGAATATTAATAGGGAAGGAAGATATGATATTGAAACAGAATAGGGGAAGAGAGGGATAATACTGAAAGTGGAACGAGGACGAAAATGGAGAGGGGAAGAAAGGGAGTGATAGTAACGGTAGTGAGAGGAACTATGGCCTAAGGAATGGAATGGGTGAGTATGGTAGAAAAAAATTGCCAATGGAACAACAGAGAGGCTTTTATAAACAGTGAAGAATGTAATGCGAATACAACAGAGGGGAAATTACACAAGAAGATAATCCGGCAAAATAACATGGGGGGGAAGAGAGTGAGAGAGAGAAAGAGAAAGAAGTAGGGGAGGAGAACGAGGGAGAGAGAGAAAGGAGGGAGGGAGGGAGAGAGAGAGAGAGAGAGAAGAGAGAAGAGAGAGAGAGAGAGTGACGAGAGAGAGAGAGAGAGAGAGAGAGAGAAAGCTATTTCATTCATACTTCTTTTCCCCTTCCTTCTTTCTCCTCCATCTCTTCTTCCTCTCCATCTCTTGTTCTTATACCACCTTCCCATATTTCCCTACTCCAATTCTTCTTCCTTCTTCACACCTCCTCTTCTTCTCCTTCTTCCCTTCCTTATCCTACCCATCCTTCTTCCTCCTCTTCCTCCTCGTTTTCCTTCACATTCACACCTCCCCCTTCTCCATCACACCCTCCCCTCCTTCTCTTCCTCTCCCTTCCCTTCTCTTCCTCCCACTTTTCCTTCACATCTCCCCCATTCTCTTCCTCCCTCTTCCCCTTCACACCTCCCCCTTCCCTTTCACACCTCCCCCCTCCCTCTACCCCTTCACACCTCCCTCCCTCTTCCTTTTCCTTCTCATCCTTCGCCTCCTTCTCCACCCCCCCACCCCCCCGCACCCCCCCCACTCCAGTCAGAGGCGGCAGACAGTCCCTCACCACCATAATTCTCTCATGATAACTCTCTTGGCCTGTGGAGCTTTATGGGGAGGATGGGAGGATGGGAGGATGGAGGGATGGGAGGATGAAGGATGGTGGAGGATGGAGAGATGGGGAGGATGAAGGGATGGTGGAGGATGGAGAGATGGGGAGGATGAAGGGATGGTGGAGGATGAAGGGATGGTGGAGGATGGAGGGATGGGGAGGATGGAGGGCTGTGGAGGATGCGAAGGATGGAGAGATGGGTGAAAGTGATGGGATGGAGAGGATGAAGAGATGGGGAATGATGGAGGGATGTGATAAAATGGAGAGATGGAGGAATTGGTAAAAGTGATGGGATGGAGAGGATGAAGAGATGGGGAAAGATGGAGGGATGGGAAGGATGGAGGGATGGGGAAGATGGGGGGATGTGAGAAAATGGTGGGATAGGGAGGATGAAGAGATGGGAAAGATGGAGGGATGGGAAGGATGGAGGGATGGGTAAGATGAAGAGATGGGGAGTGTGGAGGATAAGGATAAAGGAATGAGGAAGATGAAGAGATGAAGATGGAGGATTAGAATGGAATGATTGGAGAAAAGGGAGGGATGAAGAAGAAGAGGTGATTGAGATCAAATTCTTCAGGTTTGTAATGTAGTATAAAAATTGGAGGTTAGTGAGTCCTTCAAACATGGCCACGAAAACACCATCTACATTGAAGATGCTTGTTTCGTGGCATAGTCAGGAGGAATCAGCAGCCACCAGCTTTCATACACGATCACAGGGTCCTCAAGACAAATATTTTCACATGAACAGGAATAATAATACATTTTCATTCTCAGGCCACATTTTCTCTGTCCAGATTTATATGTGTAAACCTCATATTTAGGCTGGAGGTTGGAGGAAATCCCAGATTGCCAGAGGACTGTAAATTATATGCTATTGTGACATTATTATCTTCTTAATGGGGCGAGTCAGGATGGTGTTAAGTCGAAGCTTTGTGTATTCATTGTATTCATAATGTAACTATCTTCTCACGAGGGCATCCAATTAGCTCTCTGACATAGTAAAACTTCTCATTCCCTTACTCATTCACTTCTTCCCTCACTCATAGTTATACTTACTCATGTAATCGCTCGTTCATTCAAATTTCCAGTCACTCGCCCATTCATTCACTCATTCTCTTACTCACTAAAGCACCCCCTCCCCTTCTCTCTCTCTCTCTCTCTCTCTCTCTCTCTCTCTCTCTCTCTCTCTCTCTCTCTCTCTCTCTCTCTCTCCACAAATCTTCAGTCAATTTCCTCCATCGTTTCTTTTCCCTACAGTTTCCTTCCCTCCATCCAACCTTCCGCCTCTCCCTCCCTCCAATCCTTGTACATACACTCTCTCCTCTCTCTTCCTCACCTCTCATCTTTTCTCCTTAATGTCTTTCTTTAAGTTTCTTTTGCTTCTTGTTCTTATTAATTTTCTTCTTCCTCTCACCATCATCATCATCACCATTACTTCCATCACAACACTGACCCAACACCTTCCTCATCACCATAATAATAACAACCTCACTATCATCTCTTTATCCCACTTATCACCACCATCACAATTATGCATCATCATCATCATCACTATTATCATCATCACCATAGTCACTGCCAGCACTACATCACTACCAATGCTTCTCCTCGTTTCACCTCCAATACAATCACCCACCACCATTACCACAATACCATCACCATCAACCCTAAACACCAAAAAAATCCTTACTGCTATCAACATCACCCCCACTGCTATCGCCGTAAACACAGTCACCACCAATACCTCAATCACCACCATCACCACCACCACCACCACCTTCACTACCACACCGTCACCACCAATACTCCGACCACCACCATCACCACCACCTTCACCACTAATACCCCAACCACCACCATCACCACCACCATCACCACATCCTTCACTACCACACCGTCACCACCAATACCCTAACCCCAACCACCCCCAATATCCCAACCCCAACCACCAGTGCCACCACCATCAGCCATCACTATCTCCATTCACCCAAACCAGTGCCAACCAACCAACCAACCAAAACCATCTTTATGAAGACCACCATTTATTTCCTCTCTCCGCTCTCTCCCCGGCGATTTTCCACTTTTTACCGACCAAATTTCCTTACTGCTTGGCTATGCACCATTAACGGCAAATGTCCCCCCTTCTCTCCCTACCCCTACACAGCCTCAATAGGGCAAAAACTTCTGGCGTATTCCTTCTCTATCTCCTCCCCGCTTCCTGCTCTTTGTCCGCCTCCGTATTGGTTGGTGCCTCTCTGACCTGGTTTTCTTCTTGTTCCTTCGGCTGCCTTTTGTTCCTCTCTGCTGCTGCACCAAAGTGGCTCTTGTTGGTGGGAGTAGGGGTGATGCTGCTTCTGTTGTTGTTGTTGTTGTTGTTGGTGGTGGTGGTGGTGGTGGTGGGAGGGGGTCGTGTTTGGAGAGAATTAAAAAGAGTATCTGTGTCGTGTATGGAGAATGTGTGTGTGTGTGTGTGTGTGTGTGTGTGTGTTATTGTTATTGATCTGGTTTCTGTTGTTCAGTGTTTCGCGCGATGTCCAAATCATGCCAATAGAAGAGAATGGGATTGGAAAGCCTCCAGGAATACAGTTAAAACTAATCTTAAGTGAGAGAAGAAAACCACTGTGTGCAGAAAACGTAGCCAACTGTAGAATTAGCTATAAAACTCTTTACAATTAAACTAACTTTATGACCTGCCTGCAATAGACAGGAAAGCTCCACAATGTGTGCCTGCTTATAACACACTACAGCAAGCAAAAAAATATGCAACACGTGAATCTTGGCGTGTTTTCAAACCATAGGATTATAGTCAGTTGTGATGATTCGTAAACAAAACATTATTTTTGGTTACGTCAATGGCATATACTGTATAATGTATAACGGTATGCGCATACATAATCTTACCCCTCTTCTTTTTGTATATTCAAAAGTGATGTAGATTTATTTTTCACCCTTGCTGTAATAGAACGATGATTGTGCCATTTTTATGCTTTCGTTAAGCTTCTGTGATTATCTCATTTTTCACCTAGAAACAGAATAAGTGGATAGATTACTGAAACACAGACACACACAAAACAAATATTCATGCCCCCTCTAAATTTAATTAAGGACACTAAAAAAAAAAGAGCTCTAATTCTTAAACCCATGTACTTAATTCTTTTACATTGTGTGATATTAGCGAGGCGTGCTGTACTGTACCTTCCCTCTACAACAACTGGATATGAATATGAAGTGGCGGGTTTGGTCGATATTAACCCACCCTTGCTAATGTTCTCTGGCGTGGGGAGGGAAGGTTATGGCTTGCCCGGTCCTTCCTTCCTTCCTTCCTGCCTTCCTTCATTCCTTCTTTCTTGATGTTCCTTTCCTTCTATCGCTATCTTGTTCTTTTCTCCTCTCCTTTCTTCCTTCTTTACATAATACCTTCTCTCCTTTTCCATTTCGCATCCTCTTTATCTTTCATCTAATTGTTCCCTCTTCTCATTCCCTATTCGTTTTCATTTAGTATTTCTACAATCTTTCTGCTCCTCTTTCTTAACGTTGCTTCCTTCTCCCTGTTCATACAAAAGGTCTCTGTGTGGTAGTAAAGGGTAAGAACAGGAAGAGGAGAAAGGAAGGGAGAGGACAAAGAGAGGGAAAAAGGGAAAGGAATCTGGAATGAAAGAATGAGGAGGGAAAGGAACTAGAGACGAAAGGAAAGGGAGAGAAGGGAAGTTGATAGAAAAGGGAGGAAGAAAAGGTGAAAAAAAGAAGTGGAAAAGGAAGGAATGAGGTAGGAGACAAAGATAACAGAATATAGGGGAAGAGAAAGAAGTCAGAAAAGAAGTTAGTGAAAGGAAGGAAGTTATAGACGTAATTGAACAGGGAGAGAAAGGATGCGGAGACGAAAGAAAGGATTGAGGAACGGGAGGAAGGAAATGGGGAAATGAAGGAGGGGGAGGTCGAGAGAAAGAAGTCAGGGAGGAGAGAGAGGAATGGGGGGAAGGAAGGAAGGAAGGAAAGAGCCTGTGCCAGAAGCCAAGAAAGAAAGGTTGAGGGAAAGAAGGTAACTAGAGTGAAAGAAAAGGGGAAGGAAGAAAAAACAAAGGAGAGAGTAAAGGAAGCCAGGGAGGAAGAGAAAGGGGAGGAAGGAGGAACGGATGGGAGGAAAGAAAATGAAACCAAGGAAGTAGAGAAGAGAAAGGGAGGAGGGACAGAGAGGAGGAGAGAAAGGGGAGGGAGGAGGAACAGAGAGAAGGAGAGAAAATGAAGCCAGTGAGGTCGAGCAGAGGGAGAAAGGGGGAACAAAGGAGAGAGAAAAGGAAGCCAGGGAGGAATAGCAGATTAAAGGAGGAAACTTTTGGCAACATAAGAGGGATGAATACATGTGTGTGTAGAAGTGATTATTGTTATACTGACTGTGGGAGCAAAGCGCTGCCAAATATATATACTCCAAGATGATGATGATGAGTATGTATGTGTGACTGTGTAGAGATAAGCAGTGTACATGTGTGTGTGTGTGTGTGTTCGTTTATGTGTTTGTGTGTGTGTGTGTGTGTGTGTGTGTGTGTGTGTGTGTGTGTGTGTGTGTGCTTGTACGTGTGTGTGTGTGTGTGTGTGTGTGTGTCCCAGAGTTGAGCGAAGTGAGAAAATCGACTATGATGTGGGAATTTTGGGAAAGGAATTGCCAGTGGGAAGGGAAGGTCAGCTAATTGAGAGACGTGGGAAGAAATGCGAGGGAAAATGAAAAACAACCTTTATCATTTGCAGTAGTTTTTTCTTTCGCCAGCTTTTTTTCCTCCCACACAAATGTTACCCACATCGATTCTATCCCTACCTCGTGTGAAGGTGGATGGGGAGGGAGGTGGGATTGCAGACAGAATTTGTCCACAAAAATTGGCGAATGAGGGAAGAAAACTGACACCGAGAAATGAGTAAACAGGCAGATGGGAGGCAAAATCTGTTCTCCCAATGTGGCGAATGAGGAGAGGGAAACTGAGAACGAAAATTAGCGAACAATTCAGAGTGGAGAGACAGACATTTGCGAAAGACAAAGCAGGAAGTGATAAAATGTTGGAACAAGAAGTAATGATACAACTTTGAAAATTATTATTCATACACTTCTTTTATTGTATTCTATTGAGTAATATTTATAGATACTGAAAGTAGTCTAAAGCATAAACGGAAAGTTATATTTACATGGCTTTAGCATATGAATGTTCAGCTTGAGGTAATTTGTTATCGTGACTGGCAATTATTTTCTTCATCAACGCCACTTAACTATGTATCACGCATTGTATATTGAACGTGTCCATTTTTATTGCCTATGTGCAGCACTTTACGTTTATTTACATAAAATTCATTTGTTCGTGTTACGCCCACGCGACCAATTTACCCGGATCGCTCTGGGCTTGTTATCACTGCAGTTGTGCTCTAGATGTGTGTGTGTGTGTGTGTGTGTGTGGTGTGTGTGTGTGTGTGTGTGTGTGTGTGTGTGTGTATGTGTGTGTGTGTGTGTGTGTGTGTGTGTGTGTGTATGTTATCACTAAAGCTGTGTTATGACTTGACGTCCACTTTAATATCACCACGAAATATTGACATTTTGCAACAACGACCAACGAGTGAGAGGGAAAGCTAGAATGAAGTTCAAGTCCCTTTTCCTCTAACGTGTCGGCCTAATGAATCTAAGTTTTTTTTTTTTTTATAGTTGTCGGCCTTACTTTCAGGATTTTACCAAGTCTGTGCTAGGAATGGGTGTAGGTAGGTACGGGTGCATGCTATGGAAAACGAAAGACGGATTGATTGTTATGTATGAATGAGTACTCGCGACGATGGAAGGTGTATGAGAGAGGTGGTGTTATAAGGTATTAAGACATGAGGTGGAGAGATGAGAGAAGATAGAGGGCAAGAGATGAAGGAGGGGAACATAGACGAGGTATTATGACAGTGAAGTAAATCATGTATACGGGGAAGAAGGTACACTGGGATCAATAGTTGTGTCCTCATCCTAGGCACAATATGAATCACTATCAACCCAGGACTGAATTGTTGACCCCCAGCGTACATTAGCAAGAAAGAATTGGAGGAGAATAATATAGGGAAAATGGAAATAGAGGACGACAGTAAATATAAATCCCTTAATGACAGACGGGGAAATTATGAACAAGATGAGAGACAGAAGATACAAATAGAAAAGAAAGGGAAGCGAGGGTAAAGGAGAGGGGGAGGTGACTGAAGGAGCCGAGTATACAGTGAGAGCAGAGGGTTGTGGGAGTGATAGGAGGGGAGGGGAGGGTTGGCTGGCTGGCTGAGGACGAAGAGGGCCGCCAGTCAGGAAGCTCCAACCAGCCCCCAGTAATGAGTGGGGCCGCCCCTGTAAATCTGGTGCCGCACAAAAGGGCCAGTGCCACACAATGACTCCCTGAATTCCTGATAAGCTTCCTCTGCAAAAATGACCCTCCCTCTAACAAGCAGTTTATTTTGATAGTTTCTTTTATTCAGCCGGGTTTGTAGGCAAGTGAACGAGCCCGGGAGGAAGAGAGAGCCGTGATGTACGAGACACATAGGGGCGAGTCTCCCTCCGCCACTCGATAGCGATTCAGCCCTTAGAGACAAGAGGCGGTAAAGGCCGAGATTCCCCCCGATGGCATCAATTAGCGGGTATTTGCATTCTGTTTACCATTGTTTTCGGGGATAAGTCTCCATTGTGTCGGGGTAGCAGGTTGTGGCAGATCACGCCGGTGTGGCAGTAGAGTGTTGCGTCGCCCCTAGATGTCCCCCTTCCTGTCTTGTGGAAATCTGTCTCCATTAGCATTTGTTTTAGAGGGAATTCGGAACCAACTTAAAGGGTGACCTGCGCACTGACTCGCTTCCCCCCATAGGATGCCCCTTTCTCTGTCTACTCCCTATCTGCCTTTCCCTTCCTACCTCCTCCCTTTCCTTCTCGCTGCCTCCCTTCTTCCCTTTTAGCTGCTCCCTTCCCCTCCTACAGCCTCCCTCCTCTTCCTTCTTCCTCCCTCTCTTTCAACTGTCTTCCAACCCTTCCTGCTGCCTCCTCCTTATCCTGTCTACTCCTCTCCCTCTCCATTCCTGCTGACTTTTTTCTCTTCCATTTGTATTAGGGATAATTTAGACGAAACGTAGACGTGACGTGCGCATGTATGTACTATCCCATCCCTCCTGCCACCCATCTTCCTCCCTTGCATCCATCATTTCCACCCTACCACTGTCCCTTCACTCACTCACCCTCTCAACTCTCATCTTCATCATGCTGGCAACACTTCCACTCTGCCACTTCCACCACTGTGCCGCTGCCACCAGTTTGCTGCCCCCACTACTTCTCAGCAGCCAACACTTTGCCACTGAATGCTGTGGTGGGGGATTCTGGTAAGCCATTCCATCCCCGCTGTTTAGGCACTTCCGCCCTCCATTATATTATGTATTCAGCCAGACACACCCCTCTCCCCCCCCCTCCCCCCTCCCTGCCAGCACCCCCCCCCCTCCCTCCTCCCTGCCAGCACCCCCCCCCTCCCCCCTGCCAGCACCCCCCTCTCCTCCCTGCCACCCCCCCCTCCTCCCTGCCAGCACCCTCCCCTCCTCCCTGCCAGCCCCCCCCCCCCACCAGTCGTCAGCACTCCTCTAACTCTCTCCAGCATCTCTCCAGCACTTTCCATCTTCCAGCATCCTTTAGCACCCAACAGTACATCACGATCCATCCTCTCTCCAGCACCCACTCCACAACTTCTCCAATCCTCCATTATTCCTCTACCTTCCCCTTCCCCATCTCACTCCCATCCAGTACTCCCCATGCACCCTTTCTCCAATCCTCAACTATTCCTCTATTTCCCAACACACTCCACTCCAGTACTCCATCATCTCTTCTTTAAACCCTCTCAATTCCTCTCCTCTCCCCTCCTTACCCCCTTCCCCTTTTCACCCTCCCCTCAACAGTCCCCTTCCCCTCACCTCGTCTCTCTATTCCTCTCCTCTCCCTACCTCCTTCCCCTTTTTCACCCTCCCCTCAGCACACTCCCCTTCCCCCCACCTCGTCTCTCTATTCCTCTCCTCTCCCTACCCTCTTCCCCTTTTCACCCTTCCCCTCCTCCTCCCACCTCGTCTCTCTATTCCTCTCCTCTCCCTACCCTCTTCCCCTTTTCACCCTTCCCCTCCCACCTCGTCTCTCTATTCCTCTCCTCTCCCTACCTCCTTCCCCTTTTTCACCCTCCCCTCAGCACACTCCCCTTCCCCCCACCTCGTCTCTCTATTCCTCTCCTCTCCCTACCCTCCTTCCCCTTTTCACCCTTCCCCTCCCCCTCACCACCTCGTCTCTCTATTCCTCTCCTCTCCCTACCCTCTTCCCATTTTCACCCTTCCCCTCCCCCTCCCACCTCGTCTCTCTATTCCTCTCCTCTCCCTACCCGCTTCCCCTTTTCACCCTTCCCCTCCCCCTCCCACCTCGTCTCTCTATTCCTCTCCTCTCCACCCCCCTCTTCTCCTTTTCACCCTTCCCCTCCTCCTCACCACCTCGTCTCTTCATTGTCTGGATGGTATGGAGGAAACTTTGGGTTGGGTTAGTTGAGCGGGTCTTGGTCTGAAGTCAGTGGCTGGAAGAGATGGCTGGTGAACTAAGAAAATACACATCTCCTTACAAGGCATTGAATGGTAGACGGCTTACGAATCTTGTGTGTGTGTGTGTGTGTGTGTTCGTTTCGTGTACAGTGCATTTTGTGTGATAGTATGGATAAGTGTGGAACTGAAGCCTGACTTAATGAGCTGGAACAACCAACACACACACACACACACACACACACACACACACACACACACACACTGACTGGATTATGCCAAGTACTTCTTTTATTCCTTTTGATTACCATATCCCAGAGATCTGCCCCAGCCGGCCCTCGCTTAGCTCCCCCTCTGTGTGTGTGTGTGTGTGTGTGTGTGTGTGTGTGTGTGTGTGTGTGTGTGTTATATAAGAAGATAGATAGCTAGATAGACAGTTGAACATATTTGCCGGTTCACAGTTTTCTCTCAGTTGGTTCTACTTTCTCTTTTCCTCTTTTGTCTTTTCTCCATGGTTATTATTTTTGTTTTCATCTTAATTTCTTTATCATCTCAATCCTCCTCCTTCGTTTTTATCCTCACCTTCCTTCTTCCTTTATTACACTTTCTTTTACCTAATTCGCTGTAACTCTCTCCTTCCTCCTTCCTTTCCATTTTCTTCTTCCTATTTCCCTCGTTTTCATCCCTTCCCTCATTTGCAGTCTCTCCTTCCTCATCCCTCATATTCATCCTGTCTTTCCTCTTTCATCATCCCTCATATTCATCCTGTCTTTCCTCCTTCCTCATCCCTCATTTTTATCCTGTCTTTCCTCCTTCCACATTCTCTTCTTCCTCTCTTCTACATATCCCTTCCTTGTTGCCTGTCTCCCTTTGCCACTCCCTAACATCCTTCTCGTCCCTCCTGGACAACATTCCACCCCTCGACATATTTCACCACTAACATAATCACATCCCATAGCCATCTATCAACATTGCAACCACCACCACCACCACCACCAACAACAACAACAACAACAACAATGCCTTTACCAACACCACCACCACCTCCACCACCACCTCCACCACCACCACCACCACCACCAACAACAACAACAACAACAACAACAACAACAACAACAATGCCTTCACCACCACCACCACCAACAACAACAACAACAATAAAAAATTCACTCACAATTACACTTCATAAAACAACCATCATCTTTTTCAACCACTAATGCAACTACCAACCACTATTGCTAAAACAAGTCACCACCACTAACTACTATCACCACTACCACCACCACCACCACTACCACCACCCCTTTCCATCGCTACCACCATAACCACCGTTCCTTGACCACCACAATTTGTCAGCGGTCAGAAGTGATGAAAGGAGAGGGGAGTGAGGGAAAAGAGGGGAGATGAGGAGGAAGGAATGCGGAGGGAAAGAGAGGAAAGAATGGGGAATATCCATGAGGGAAAGGACCCATAGGAAGGGAAAATAGGAGGAAGGAAAGATGAGGAAGGTGGGGTTAGAGGGAACCAAAGAGGGGGCGAGGATTAAGAGACGTGGTTCATAATAATCATCCATTTAAAAATGGTAGTTTTCTTTTCTTGACTAAATCACTTTGTGTTAGCCAAAGGTTATATTTATTGAGATATTTGGTACAAACTCTTTTTATTGAATATCTGCAGTAGAACTATTATTAGTATGAGATATCTTCAAGTTGTAAAATATATTATGGTTACAATATATGAACACATACTATTTCATTGTTGATTACTTGGCACTTGATATAATAAATTATATGTTCTATATTCATGTATAGCAGTAGTCAGAAAGAAGAGTTATTTGAATATAAGCATCATCTACAGTGAGGACTACACTGACTGTTATTATGGATGTGATATTGTGCGAGTCAAGGATTAACATAACAATTTTTCCACTCGGGATATGTAAGCGTCCAGTGTTACATGGTTTGGTCGGCACAGCCACCTTAATATCCAGCCATTGTGTATATATTTATGTATAGAGTTTATCCCCGTGTATTGCTTCGTACATACCATGCATGATAACAGCTTCTATTATAAGTAACTGCAATCAGGATAAGGAGAACTCTTACTCAGCTCTTGTAGTTCTGAATACTGTTGTCCGTAATAAAACTCGAGAATATCGATTAGTTCTTGGTACTTCACACCATCAAGTATTTACGTCATTTTTGCACCACATATGTTATCATAAGCTATTCTTCAAGTCATTTTTGGCCCCCGTAGTGGCATGAGAGGCACGTGTTGGCTATTACTCAACTCCATTCACTTTCCTCACAGCCCCCCATTCTATAAAGTGTTATTAAATTCACGCATATGTGGAAGGCCATCAAAGGCGTCCACTTCAAAATAGAAATGCCGGGTACGAGTCTATAATTCGCGTTGATTACACATGCCTTACACAAGCTTGTTACGTCAAGAATGTCCCTCGACGCTAACATTGCCGTCCGTCAACATTGAGTGTGGCATGTGTGGCAGCCAGCGAGGGGAGCGGGTCGATGGTGTTTATGTGCTGCTGTCAATCAGGGCAAATCATGTACTTAGGTCAAGAGGTCATGCCGGCTGGGTGGGGAATTTGTGTTGTGATATTATTGCGTGCATGAGGGGGTTCGTAATTTTGTGCCACTGTGTGTGTGTGTGTGTGTGTGTGTGTGTGTGTGTGTGTGTGTGTGTGTGTGTGTGTGTGTTTGTGTGTGTATGTGTGTGTGTGTGTTTGTGTGTGTGTGTGTGTGTGTGTGTGTGTATCTAACACAGAACGACTGAAATTAATGAGCACAGAGATAATAATAGCGATTACCTCCTCAACCGCGAGGGGGCGAGCATACGGTTTGGTTCACACTCTGGCTATGAATCCGAGTACGCGAACGGTAATAAGATAACACGAAATATTCAGGACGCAGAGGGAAAAGAATATCTTCCACTTATCAATGATCGCAGGTAGATGGAAGGGTAATACGAGAGAGGCAAGGAAAGTGTGAACAAATTATAGCGAGTTATATATGAGTTAACAACTGTGTGGGATGTTTGCATTCATAATCCAGTCATTACCTTCCTTACCTTAAAGGTCTTACCACTATTTCCTTAGATGGTATCCTATTTTCCTACAAAATTTCGTTAAAATTGCTTCTTTATACAGAATATCTTTAAAGACAGACTGACAGTAAAACGGGGTATAAATTATTACCTCTTCAACTTCGTAAACAAAGATGACAAAGAAGTAAAGTTGAGATGGATTAAGGAAAGGAAAAGGGAGAAGGGGTAAGCCATGATAAGAGAGAGAGAGACAGAGAGAGAGAGAGAGAGAGAGAGAGTGTGTGTGTGTGTGTGTGTGTGTGTGTGTGTGTGTGTGTGTGTGTGTGTGTGTGTGTGTGGGGTCATGACATCATTATGGTAATACGGTTCTGAGGGCAAGGGTAAAACAGGGCCAGTGTTTCCCCTCACTAGGCATTTGTCATCCCAGCAGTGACAGGCAGAAGACGGTCCTCCTCCTCCCCTCCTTTCCTCTCCTCTCTACCCCTTCCTTCACCCTTTCATTCGCCTCTTCGTTCTTCCCTTCTCTCCTTCCTCCTACTACCTATCTTCATGCATTCCTTCCTTCACCCTTTCATTCATTTCTTCCTTAAGCCATCATGTTTCTCGGTCAGTTTTCTCCATGAGTGTTACTAATTCATAAAAGGACTGAAG
>JAWQEG010001053.1:5000-112500 GCA_033782935.1 Petrolisthes cinctipes
ACTAATCTTTGGAAATTGCATTATATATTTCTTCTTCATGGAGATAAGTGTATTGAGTTATAGTCAGCATGTCTTAAGGGAAGTAACTTTTTTTTGGCCAATTTGGAGTCAATGTAGGCCTCCAAACTCAGCTGTAAAACTCATCCCCCTTTTTAATTTCATATGGAGGGGTTCTGTTTCCTGGCAAAGTTTGGAGGAATCAGTAGCCCTCCGATTTTCCCTAATAAGTTACTCCCCTTAATACATTGGCTATACGATTATATTCACTTTACAGACACGATCAAAATGTCCTGTCACATGTCATATGATGAATTTTATGACTGACAGTTTCGCCAGCAAAATATAAATATAAATGATTAAGAAAATAAGATACACTTAAGCAGGTAAAGAACCAACTGTGAAATAGTTAATAACAAGATATAGACAGAACATAGAACGAGGTGATAATTAAAGTGAGGAGATAATATACACGATGAACAGATGTGTGTGAAAGAGAAAACAAAGTACACTCGTGATACATAATTTCTGACCAGAGTGTGAGGAGCAGAAAACTTCGAATTGTTCATTTCCTCACCGAGTACACATATAGAGGCTGAGTTCGAATATAGGGTATATGTGATGCCTGCCGTTCGTCTCAGGTCAATAATTACGTATCACGAGTGTACAGTACTATAATTATATAGTTACAGATCCCATGCAGAACCCACGTGTGTGATTGAGATGATGCATAATGAGGCAGGTGTGTGAGAGATTGAAAAAAAAAAAAAAAAGGGTATCGATATCCCAGTGTATATAATTTTATGTGTGTATGAGAGAGAAGAAACAAGGTACTATTCAACTAGCTCCCAGAACCCCGGTGTGAGAGAGGACACGTAATATAGCAGGTGTGTGTGTGTGTGAGAGAGAGAGAGAGAGAGAGAGAGAGAGAGAGAGAGAGAGAGAGAGAGAGAGAGAGAGAGACAGAGAGAGAGAGAGAGAGAGAGAGAGAGTGTGTGTGTGTGCGTGTATGTGTGTGTGTGAGTGAGTGAGAGGACGAGAGGATGACAAGGCTACATGGGTGAGGTATAGGGAGAGGTATGGGGGTAGTGTTCTTAATTCTCCCTTCCCCCTCTCCCAAGCACTCTCAAAATCCGATCAGTCGTTAGTATATTCGTTTCTGTCATACCCATTTTATGCGGAACCTTTTCCTTATATTTTTTCACGGCAATAATATTTACATCCTTTGCGAAACTGTTGAATGCGCATTAGAATCTACATTGCTTGGACGTTTAGGCAAGAATATCATCAAACTATAGAGGATCTTTCCCATGAAAAAGAAAATATATATCTGAATACATTTTTATTTTTTATTATTATTATTAATATTTTTTTTTTTTTTTTTTTTTTTATGTATATGTATATTTGTATGTATGTATGTGTATGTACAGGGTGTGTTGAGATACTTATAAGCAAGATCATATGTGTTGAACTTACTCATATATTCACACCATTGAAAAAAAAAAAAAAAAAAAATCGCTTTACCATTTCAGAGAACCGAGTTGCAGTCCATTGATCATACATAACCTTCCTCTTCAGTGCATTAGCTAAATCTTTTCCATTTCACCGAAGCACAAGGCATCAATGATTTTGGCAGAGAGATATTTCATCATATTGAAAATTTATGCTTGGGGTGAAGAAATTTTGAGACTGAGTACCTTGTGTGAATATTATTGAGTACCTAAAGTAGTTATTTAAGAGGGAACCGGTAATTTTTGAGTACCTATAAAGTAGTTAATTAAGAGGGTACTGGTAATTTTTGAGTACCTATAAAGTAGTTAATTAAAAGGGTACAGGTAATTTTTGAGTACCCATAAGTAGTTATTTAAGAGGGTACCGGTAATTTTTGAGTACCTATAAGTAGTTATTTAAGAGGGTACCTGTAATTATTATACTTTTGGTACATTGGAGGGTTACTGATTCCTCTAAGCTATGCAAGGAAACAGATCAGATCAATAAAAATAATGGTAGCCTGTTGCTTGGTGTATTTAGGATGAATCAGTTCCTCCATAACAACCAGCACTATAATATTAACCAATCAAAAATTCTCACAGTTAAAGAAATGAAACCTTTTTTTATTATAGTTGCACATTGGAAAGGAAAAAGTGTTGGTGCATCATACTAGCAACGTCATATATAAATAAACTGAGGGCAAAGAGTTTAGTGTGTGGGTAGACAACTGAGGAAAGAGTGTAACGTGAAAGTAAGTGTGTGTGTGTGTGTGTGTGTGATGCTTGGATTGGTTGGAGATGGTGGGATTGCTTTCAGTTCATTTATTATTATATACAGTACCCGTGGTAAAAAATAAACCTCCTTCATTACAAATAGTATGTTAACTTGAGGACCCTGTGATCGTGTATGAGACTTGGTGACTTCTGATTCCTCCTGATTATACCACGAAACAAGCTCCTTCCATTCAGGTGGTGTTTCTTGGCAGTATTTGAAGGACTCCTTTACCTCCAATTTACTGAATACATCTCACGGTCCCATAAGGGGATAGTATACTTTTGATACATTAGAGTGCCATGATTCCTCCAAAATATGGCAGGAAACATGACCAGATGAACAAAAATAATGGTGTTCTGTTGCTTGGAATATTTTGGAAGAATTATTCGTTCGAGATTTATCAACACTGTGCTATTCCATTAAGGGGAGATTCTTGTGTTGGTGAATCTGAAGGTCTTTGATTCCTCCAAACAATGCCACAAAACAGATCCCCTATTAGTATGCTATTGAAGGAGTCTGTTTTCCGGTATAGTTATAGAAGGAATCGGTAGCCTTCCAAATCACCAACGAGAGAATCTCCCCTTACAAAAATAGGTTAGTACTGAGGAAGTGATGATAATGTCATAGAAAAGTATATTCAAACTAGAAGACACTGTTATCGTTAATTAAATTACACTGTTAATTAGACACTATTAATTAGAAGACACTGTTACCTAGAAGACACTGTTATCGTTAATACTAAGATTTGGTGGCTTCAGTCATTTTTAGTTTGCGAAATAAATGCTTCTAAATTTTTCTGGAGCTCATAATTATGGCACGTAATATTCTTTTCCAAAATATTGAATAGTTTTGGAAATATGTCATTATTTATAATTTTCAGTAATTTTGTGCCAGTGAGTGTATACATAGAAGGGGTGTATAAAATTGAAAGGTTGAGTTTTTTTCCCTTGCAGGTAAATGAATGAATAAAAAAAAAATAAAGATAAAAGAAGGAAAAGTAAACGAAAAAAAAACAACTCGGGTATGCAACACGTCAGAACTCTTAAATCTAGATATGTGCATCTTGTTTTAAGTGGAAGGATGATGTAGAACCACAATCAAATATCCACCGACACTTTCCTTCCATCGTAGCAAATATCTTGGTAATAAAGAACAACACGTGTATGATTTTGCAGCACCTCATAAAAATAATTAAGGGGATTGAGTTGACGTAAGGTGTTATATGATTAGCCTATATTTTGATATGATACTGATTTATTTGCACGATTGAAGGAAAGTGTTGGTGGTTATTTGATTGTGGATGTACAACTATATAATTATGTGACTAACGTGTGAGGTATACGAGTCATTGATGTGACTGTCGAATATAGATGTGTGAGTCGCTTGTTTATGTGAGTTTGTGTTGTTATGGGATTCGTGTTTTGGGTGGAAAGAATACTGTAGGATAACATGATGATAATCGATGAAGTAGGAGGAGGATTTATGTGATTTGTAAAAGGCATGTATGTCTGTATGTATGTATGTCGTGTAAGCATTAGTTGTGTACGTAAATGCCTCGTGATTCGTGTAAGTATTTATGTCGTGTAAGCATGGGTTGTGTACGTAAATGCCTCGTGATTCGTGTAAGTATGTAGCCTATTTCGTGTAAGCATGGATGGGTTGTGTACATAAATACGTCATGATTCGTGTAAGTATTTATGTCTTGTACAGAAATGCGTCGGGCATGTGTGAGGTGGTAAAAAAAAAAAAAAAAAATAGACGGTAGAGAAATACGTGCGTCGTGTTAAGTATTGGATGTGTGACGCGCATGTGAGTGAGTCGTGCATGTGTGTGTGTGTGTCGTTGGTGTGAGTATGTGAGTCGCGTGTCGGGTGGAGAGAGGAGGAGGAGGAGGGGTTGCATGGTGGACTGAGACTGTGGAGGCATGAAGCTTAGTGGAATGCAGTGATTGTATTGACAGTTTTGCTGTGTAGTGGAGGGTGAGTGAGTGAGTGAGGGAGGCAGGTTGGGAGGGAGGGAGGGAGGGAGAGGGGGGTGCTTGAGAGAGGCAGGGAAGGAGGTAGACAGGTTGGGAGGGAGGGAGAGAGTGGGGGGTGCTTGAGAGAGGCAGGGAGGGAGGTAGGGAGGGAGGGACTGTGAGAGAGAAGTGGGGATGGAGGGAGAGAGAGAGAGGGGGGGATGGAGGAAAAGAGAGAGAGAGAGATGGGTGGGGGGGGGGGACTGGGAGAGAGAGAGAGAGGGAGGGAGGGAGGGAAAGAAGGGGGGGGGGATACAGAGGAAAGAACTGCATGGGGGATGGGATGGGAGAGAAAGAGAGAGGTATAGGAGAGAGTTTGGGTAGGAAAAGGGAATGGAAAGAGTGAATGTGGGTACGAGTGAGGGAGTAAGGAGGAAAGGTGGGTTGGATGGAGGGAAAGAAGAGTAGAGTGAAGGCAGGAGGGAGGGGTTGAACTAGGTAACACACACAGAGAGAGAGACGAGAGAGAGAGAGAGAGAGAGAGAGAGAGACGAGAGAGAGAGATGAGAGAGACGATGAGAGAGAGAGAGAGAGAGAGAGAGAATGAATGTATGTGTGCGTGTATGAGAGAGAGAGAGAGAGAGATGAGAGAGAGAGAGAGATGAAGAGAGAGGAGAGAGAGAGAGAGAGAGAGATGTATTTATAGCCATGTTGATAGCCATTTGTATAGCCCCAATGCTTATAGTGCCGTGTTTATAGCCAGTTTTCCTACAGTCACATATACAGTACAAGTTATAGCCACGTGTTTATAGCCCACGTGTTGACATGTACTGAGTCTTGTATACTTCCACATCAAACTTACAATTAGTTTCTGACAACATGAAACGATTGCAGTATACATAATATTTATATCGATTGAGTTTAAAAAAGATTGAATCTCCCGAAAACTATAAAATATAAAAAACACAATACATATTATGACGCAAACATGAGTCAACAAAGAGGGTGCCAGAGGATCCAAGTACCACAAAAAATAATACTTCAGCAACATCACTCAGTGCGAATCCATCGATCCCTCGGCTAGTGATACTTTTTTAGGGGAGACTGTAGAGTGTAAAATGTATAGAGAGGTAGTGAACCAGAGGATGTATGGGACATAATGTGTGATGCACCCCGGAGCACACAATGCATCGACAGTTTTATTTATTTATTTATTATTATTATTTATTTTATTATATATTTTATTTTATTTATTTATTTATTTTATATATTTTTTTGCATGTGTGCTTAGTGAGGTTTTTTTTACGGGTATATATATATATATATATATATATATATATATAACTATATATATATATATAATATATATATACTATATATATATATATATATATATATATATATATATATATATATATATATATATATATGACTCTTTTATGTGACTGATGCATTTTATGTCGGATGAAAATATTCTTATATGTGAGTTAAAATTCGTACATGATTAATTCCAGCGAAATATTAAGGATTAAAAACCAGAGCATGGATAATTATAATGTTGAATTTAATTATAGAAGTGTCAGTGTCAATTAGAATACTAACAGTTAGTAAAAAATTTTATTGTTGGTACTGAGAAAAATGTAAGGAGAGTATATGCATCATAGAGTATAATTATGATATATAGGATTTGTTAATGGAGTATACTTCGCTAGAGTTATACCTGGAATTTATTATATGGATGATGGTACAATAATTATTTATTAATTGGAAATTATTCAAGTTAAAAAATGAACTGGTATTGAGAGTAGAATAAAGAAAATAATATTTCTCTATCTGATAATGTTTGTATTATAGAGATATTACGAGAGAATGGCGAACAAGAATAATAAGCAAATATAGAATTTGAGAGAGAGAGAGAGAGAGAGAGAGAAGCAGAGAGAGAGAGAGAGAGAAGAGAGAGAGAGAGAGAGAGAGAGACTATAAACATTAATGATAAGATTACTGAAGATGTATAGCCAAACTTTTAAGACCCTTTGTAGTGTTCTTGCAGATAATAACACTAAGATTAATAAGTCATACTGCTCATACCAACCTAAGCTCTTGATAAATCTATTACAATTTTATAGAGAATAAATTAATATATTGGAAATTTGCTTTTAATTTGGTAGAAAATCTGAATACGAAACCTTGTTAATATGTATGAAGGTAGATTTGTATTGCTGCCCATTAAAGGAAATATACAGATGTTTTACCTACAGACAAAAAATGTACTTATTCTACTTTAAAAATAAAGAGTGTGTATTAAATTTCACTTTATATTTCCTAGCTTCCTAGCTTCTCTGTAAATGTAATGAAAATTCATGACAAACATTATTAAAGTTAAGTAATTCTATAATGTCTATCAACAATGAAATACAGGATATTTAATCGATTTACTTTGAATTGATATACTTTGGTGCATATGCTGAAAGGAGACTAATATACTATATATATATATATACTATATATATATAATATATATATAATATATATATATAGTATATATATATATATATATATATATATATTCACCCATAATAATCCTGTTATCATACTACAAGTCATTATCATTGGGTAGTGAGGGTTATACACAGTTGCTGATGTAGATAATCGTGATGAGTGTGTGTGTGTTAGTTAGAGTGTCGGTGATAGCGTCAGTGTTGTGTTGGTGTTGGTGGTGGTGGTGGTGGTGGTGGTGTTGGCGGCGGCGAGGCGAGGCGAGCTACGGTGTTGTCCCGCACGAAATGGCCGATGCTGCTAGTACCCCACCCCCCCCACACCCCTACCCCACCCATCTCTTTCATCCCCCCACCCCCCCCCCCCACCACCATCTACCCCCCGGTCACTGATCCCACCCCTCGGACACTGACCATTTCCCCTCCCCCCGTCCCTGACCACTCCCACCCCACACCTCACACACAACACACACACACACACACACCCCTCCTGCCATCACTCCCGTCCTCCGCTACCATCGCCGCTCACAACAACCACCAACGGAAATATCTGAAAACCTTTAACGCCTATGTAAACAAACATATAACTTACTTCTTTACTCTTTTCCTCGGACCAGTACCAATCCATTTATATACACCTATATATTTCTTTATCATTATTATTATTTTTTTTTATTTTTTTTTTGTTGGAGGAAACCAAAACTGATTTTCAAAAGTTACAAAAAAATCTTCAATTAACCCATAAATGATTTCCAAAATGTTACATAATATACTTGGACTAGGGACTACAGGAATTAAAATGTCAAAGAAATACTAGGTCATTTAAGGGCGAATTTTGAGGTTCTTAAAAGGCAATCTTGAACAATTACTCTTAGTACTATTTAAGGAACCAAGTGTAATTGATTAGTTGCTGTGAACCTCATTAATTAAGAGGGTATATAGCACTTTGTTTTGGGTGGTAAATCTGGAGCAAATAATTCCTCTATACTATTCCAGGCAACAGGATACCATTATTTTTCTTCATGTGGGTCTGTTTCCTGGCATACTTTGGAGGAATCAAGGCGCTCCAATCTAGCAAAAGTATACTGTCGATCCCCTTAAAAACTTTGGAACATGAGTGACACAATATTAATACCACAAACAATAACAATAATGAGGTATGCTGAGGAAAAACCCACTTTTTTTAGACATAAAACAAAAAAAGTGGGTTTTTCTCAGCATGCTGCTCTTCACGTCATTGTTTATTACCACTATTATAATGAGGTATTTTGTTTCATGTCATATCTTTGAGGATTCAGAACGATAACCAATGCATCATGATTTGGTATTTAACATATTTTATAAACACTACAAATATTTCATGTAAATTTCAGTAAATGTGCAACTTAAGACAATCATAAGAGGGAAGATTGGTGTTTAAATTTCCATAGCAACAAGTAGGCTATATCATTGAAAAAAAAAAAAAAAAAATATATAGACACGATTTTTTAGTGTTAATTAGATAATATATATATGACATGAATTATTACCCTCTATAGGTTTTCATTATTTTGCTCTTTCCTTCAGTTCTTTACACTTTTTTTTCACATACTATCAATCCAACTATTATTCCTTCAATCTCACTATAATTTCACCACTCATATTTTTCTTACAGTCTCCATCTACCACTTTCACACCATCACCCTCACTCTCACTATAATTACATTTTTTCATTTTATCTTTATCACTATCCATCACTCTCACATTATCACTCTCACTATAATAACACCTCTTCCTATTATCTTTATCACTATCCAACACTCACACCATCACCCTCACTATATTTACACCTCTCCCTATTTTCTTTTCCACTCACCATTCACCACTCTCACTATAATTACACCTCTCCCTTTTATCCTTACCACTATCCACCTCTCTCACTATAATTACACCTCTCCCTATTTTCTTATACACTCAAAATCTACCATGTACTATCACACCATTTCACCCTCACCCCCTCACCTATAGGAACTACTCTTCCCCACCTCACCCCACCCATCCATCCATCATACACACCCCAATATACACACCCCAATATACACACACCCCAATATATACACCCCAATATACACACACCCAATATACACACCACAATATACAAACCCCAATATATACACACCACAATATATACACACCCCAATATACACACCCCAATATACAACCCATAATATACACACACCCCAATATACACCCCCATAATACACACACCCCAATATACACACCCCAATATACACACCCAAATATACACACCCCAAATATACACACCCCAAATATACACACCACAACCACTTTATCCACCCACACTGGTCCTATTCATTCCCATTAGATACTGATGTGTTGTGAACAGGAAAAGTTTATGGTCTCGAAATGTGGAAATGCATAGAAGTACAACCTAATATTTATGCATTTACTGATTCTAATTATATCTGTCTCGTTGCATTATTATTATTATTATTTATTATTTATTTATTTATTTATTTATTATTATTATTATTATTATTATTATTACTATTATTTTTTTCTATTATTATTATTATTATTATTATTATTGTTATTATTATTATTATTATTATTATTATTATTATTATTATTGTTATTATTATTATTATTATTATTATTATTATTATTATTATTATTATTAACAACCTCTTGTAATAATTTGGTTCAATATTTACACCTTGCTAAATTTCTCGCATTCTTTTTTATACATATATATAAAAAAAAATTTTTTTATATACATGGAAATAAAATATACGCTCTGTACAATCCAAGCTTGATATAATTTTCATCGTTATTTCTTTCTCTGTGTTGTGATTGGTGGCGACGTGTGCCTTGGTAATGCCGAGGTGTAATATTATTTGTCATCAGGAGGTCGCTAGGTTTATACACCATTTTTCACCATTTTATACACCATTTTTCACCCTCCTATGTCCTGATGTATAATGTAGCTGTATTATTACGGTACTGTGTTGTCTTGGTCTTCTGATGTGTGTGTGTGTGTGTGTGTGTGTGTGTGTTGGTCTTCTGATGTGTGTGTGTGTGTGTGTTGTCTTGGTCTTCTGATGTGTGTGTGTGTGTGTGTGTGTGTGTGTGTGTGTGTGTGTGTTGTCTTGGTCCTCTGATGTGTGTGTATGTGTGTGTGTGTGTGTGTGTGTGTGTGTGTGTGTGTGTGTGTGTGTGTGTGTGTGTGTGTGTGTGTGTGTGTGTGTGTGTGTGTGTGTGTTCAATAACTTTCCTGTTTTTAATAGTTTTTTTTTTTTATATACATCTTGAACTGTGGACAATATTTGGTATAATACTTAAAATATATTTTATCCGACCAGTTTCGGCAAAAGTTTTCTGAATTTTCTATGCATACTAACATTGCTACTGATAATATACATTTATTGCTATGAGTTAAAATACTTCTCAATACTTCTAATCTGTAATACTTCTAATATACTAATAATTTAAATAAAACATACAGTACATTGTGCGGACTGTATTACTTATCCAATAACAATAAAAACATTTTTGCAAAAATATATTTCTACATTTCTTTAAGTTGAAAGACAATTTAATTTTTACCTGTTTGGTTCTTACTGAAACATAGAACCCAAAAAATGCTTGAAGACAAAACAACAATTATAACACTAATTATTATAAACATAATTATCATGGGCACAGATCTATCAAGTACACTAATTCCTACAAGTACATTAGTACAGACAACACACACACACACACACACACACACACACACACACACACACACACACATACAGGAAGTAAACAAACACCAACAAAAATAGGATGCACTCTGACAGGTGCAAGAATCATCCAATAAAATAGATCAGTTTTGCAATTTTACCACATCATATACAGTCCCAATTATTACCTCAGTGACATAAATGTAAAAGTAACCCAACCGACGACCAACACCAAACCAGGACACGTTGGTAAAAGAAAGTGAATAAGAGGAAACTGGTGATCCAAGGCAGCTAGACAGGCAGCCAGACGCTACATGGCAACACTCGACCCTGAAGACATTTTTTAGCTCTTCCTTCCCTTACCACGAGAGAGAGAGAGAGAGAGAGAGAGAGAGAGAGAGAGAGAGAGAGAGAGAGAGAGAGAGAGAGAGAGAGAGAGAGAGTAGACTGATGTGGAAGAGAGAGAGTGAAGGAGGAGGGCTGGAGGAAGGAGAGGAGGGAGAGGGATACATGCATAGCTGGTGGTAGTGGTGGAGGAGGATGACTAGGAAGAAGAAGAAGTGAGAGTTGCATGAGAAAGGAGAGGAGGAGGGAGAAAGGAAAGAAGGAAGACAGGGTGGTGAGAGAAAAATTGAAAGAATGTGGAAGAGGGACGAAGGCTTTTGCAAGAAGAGGGAGATGGGTGTAGAGAGGAGAAAACTGAATGAGAGAGAGAGAGAGAGAGAGAGAGAGGAGAGAGAGAGAGAGAGAGAGAGAGAGAGAGAGAGAGAATATACACAAGTGATAAGGAAGAATAAAAACGGGGTGAGGTAAACGCAAAATGAGAGGAAAACACAGAAATTATAGATCAAAGAGGAATAGAGAAAAAATAAAGGAGTGAGAGAATTGAAATATAGGTTGTGAAAATAAGGGAGTGAGAGAGAAATATTATATAGCTTGTGAATATAAGGGAGTGAGAGAGAAATATAATATGGGTTGTGAATATAAGGGAGTGAGAGAGAAATATTATATAGCTTGTGAATATAAGGGAGTGAGAGAGAAATATATTATGGGTTGTGAATATAAGGGAGTGAGAGAGAAATATAATATGGGTTGTGAATATAAGGGAGTGAGAGAGAAATATTATATAGATTGTGAATATAAGGGAGTGAGAGAGAAATATAATATGGGTTGTGAATATTATTTAGTGTTAAAGAAATATAATATAGATTGTGAATATAAGGGAGTGTGAGAGAAATATTATATAGATTGTGAATATAAGGGAGTGAGAGAGAAATATATTATGGGTTGTGAATATAAGGGAGTGAGAGAAATATTATATAGCTTGTGAATATAAGGGAGTGAGAGAGAAATATATTATGGGTTGTGAATATAAGGGAGTGAGAGAGAAATATTATATAGATTGTGAATATAAGGGAGTGAGAGAGTATATAGAGGAGAGAGAAAAGGCCATCGCACGTGGGGAAGTTTTCTTGCTCTCACTCGGTCCTAAAAGAATGTCAACAAAAAGTGAGTTGTGTTGAGAGTTGGGTTCGAGTTAAGTTTCAGTTGGGGTTATTTATTGACACCAATGTTTCTTTCCCAAACTATATATATATTCATTTTCATACTTCTTGGATTATTCTGATAGTTTATTAATATTACAATGTCAGCGATATTTGATTTGTTTTTTGGTTTCATTCTCTGCAAATATTAAAATAAAAATTTAATGTATGTTTACAAGGTTGTTTCTCTCTCTCTCTCTCTCTCTCTCTCTCTCTCTCTCTCTCTCTCTCTCTCTCTCTCTCTCTCATATATATATAACTAAGATATATAAGATAACTTTCTGTATATTGGAGAATTTGTTCCACATAATTATAATGGTGAATAAGTGATGTTTTTGTGTGCATGTAAGACCTACCATATTTAATGTGCAACTATGATGAACTTTATATTTTTATAATGAAAAAATATTACTCGCTTCAGCTGATGTAAATATTAATCACCAGTTTGCCCGAGAAATACATATTATGCGTTTTTCCATATCAATGTGTGAAAAATATAACGGATGATCTTAAAGCGTCTAATGATTATTTATAAGAAACTGAAATTGGCTGATGCCTTTAGTCTGTGAACACATTTGTGAGTGAAACGTACAGAAAAATAATATGATGCTTTATTTTCCACGTGGCTAAATGTGCACCAACCATTCCTTCCCCACTGTAATTATGCATAAAAAATAAAATAAAATACGACTGAAAAATATTCCAGTGTATATAAGTTGCAGATAACTGATTACTTGTGGAAATTTGGGGGTGAAATAATTCTTGATTGTATTATATTTCTTGAAAAAACAAAAACAAAATGTGATAAGAGAATTAATTGTTATCGTTGTTTATATTCTAAAATAATGCGGGTCCACATTTTATCGTATTTATTCTCAGGACCATATTAACGAAATCTATCATTAACAATAATTTTCTTCAGCAATCTACAAGACTAAAAATAATATGTACATCAAATTACGTGACTTATACCAATAATGTTATTTTATTTTTAGTGGCCTTGAAATCGCTCACATAATTTCGGATTTCTTAAACGTTTCAGATATATGTAAATGTAAGAAATTGTGATTAAACATGCGCAATGCAATAGATGAGTGTATAAAAGAAAAGGATAAGCTATTAATTTGCATAACAATATTTTTTATAACAACGCCATAAATAGAGAAACACCAGTTAGTTTAAAAATAAAAACATAAACAGCTATCCAAGTTTCAATGCATAAGCCAAGGTTGCACAACTTACACGGACTAACCCCAGACGAATGAAAAAGTCACAGAAAACCCCTATAGTCGTGTGCATGCATTTTGCTTGTAAAGATACACAACATGAGATTATAAGTGTGCGCATGTTAAGGACCCTGTGATCGTGTATGAGAATTGGAAGCTCCTGATTCCTCCTGACTATACCACGGAACAAACAAGCTCCTTCCAAATCGGTGGTGTTTCGTGGCAGTATTGGAAGGTGTCATTTACCTCCAATTTCCTGACAACATCACGGGGTCCCCTATAAGTATGAGTATGTAACTGTTTGTGACATTTTGGGTAAGCTAATAATGTGTTGGATATTGAGCGAATGTAATATATTTGTATGCTTGTATTATATGCGCGCCAAATTATTGCAAGCGGTGTGTGTGTGTGTATGTTTATGTGTGTGTGTGTGTGTGTGTATGTTTATGTGTGTGTGTGTGTGTGTGTGTGTGTGTATGTTTATGTGTGTGTGTGTGTGTGTGTGTGTGTGTGTGTGTGTGTGTGTGTGTGTGTGTGTGTGTGTGTGTGTGTGTGTGTGATTCATACAAAGAATATCAACGAAAGCATTAATCGGAGTACATGATATACGAGGAGTTGTATGCGTGCGGTTTTGTATTTATTATTTTTCGCCAAGTGTCTGCATGCGTGTGAAGATGAGTCAGCGTGAGTAAGCCGGATGCATGGAGGAAGAGTATGATTAATTTCCCCTGTGATTAATTTCCTCATGCAACGTATCGTGCAAGAAGTAGTGAATGCTCCTCAACTTGCAGTCTCTCTACCTGTATTTATACCTGCACGCTCTTCCGATAGTGAGTTTATTATGATATTGCTCTGCTCTCGTACAAAATTGGACATATTATGCACATACATACATGGATAATATACATACACCAAAAAACTATACACAATTAGAGGATATGTATTTTATTATGTGCTCAAACAGTAGCACATTTTCTACACACACACACACACATAATTATTCCTAATGTTCATTTACTACACACACACACATATACTCACACACAAATACCTAATGTTCACACACACACACACACTCACACACACACACACACACACACACACACACACACACACACACACACACACACACACATACACTCACACACACAAATTCCTAATGTTCAAATAATACACACAAAAAAAATTCCTAATGTTCAGATACTACAAACACACACACATACACTCACACACAAATACCTAATGTTCACACACACACACACACACACACACACACACACACACACACACACACACACACACACACACACACACACACACAAATTCCTAATGTTTATATACTACACACACCCACAAAAAAAATTCCTAATGTTCGGATACTACAAACACACACACACACACACACACACACACACACACACACACACACACACACACACACAAAACATCCCCCATATAGCTTCCCACACACATTTTATCTGGCACTATTTCCTACTCACTGGGTCTTGTACAGTAACTCATTCATGGCTCACCTCTCTCTCTTACACACAACATCTCCCTCTAACATATGTACCCTTCCCCTCTCTCTCTCACACACTCTTTTACGCCCTCCCTGCATCTCAAAATCAAGCCTTTACTACCTTAAAAAATACACGCACACACGTACACAAACGCACACACACACACACATACACAGAAGTAGACTTTCATTCACACATTTGTTGTTCTCACACACACACAGAAATGTTCTTCTTTACTCATAGATTTTAATGTTCTTTAATTAATACATGTCCACCCAGACAGACACCTATATATCCTATACTGACACACACTCACACACACACACATACACACATACACAAATCTTTCTACTATATAATTTTTAATATTTCACACACTTTTACACACAGAACCATATGCGTACATAGTCTCTCTCTCTCACTCTCTCTCTCTCTCTCTCTCTCTCTCTCTCTCTCTCTCTCTCTCTCTCAGCCATTCATCATCTAGCCTCCTTTCCCAGGCAGGGTATCCTTTCCTTGGTTCTGGTCAGTGGCAGGAAGGAAGGATACAAGAATGACCCGCCGCTGTCTATATGTCTGTCCGTACGTTCGTCAACCCTCTAAGACCTCGTGCTCCTCTCTCTCTCTCTCTCTCTCTCTCTCTCTCTCTCTCTCTCTCTCTCTCTCTCTGTACCCTCACGTGGACCTTAAAGCTGCTAAGTCCCTCTCTTCTCCCCTTACCGTATCTTCCCCTCTCCCTCCCTCACCTTCACTACTTCCGTCTGTCTCACCCTAGCTCGTCTTCCCCTCCTCAGCCCCTCTAGCTTCCTTTCTTCCTATACCCGATCGACCCTGTTGCATCCGTGGTCTCCCTCCCTCCCTCCCTCTCGTTCTTAATTTACTCTTCGCGTTTTTTTTCCTCTCCTTCTTCCCCTGCATTCACTCTCTCTTTCACCCTCTTCTTCTCACTCACCACCGTATCTTCCCCCACCCCTCTCCTCTCCTCTCCTTCTCTCTCTGTCTCTCTCTCTCTCTCTCTCTCTCTCTGTCTCTCTCTCTCTCTCTCTCTCTCTCTCACCCTCGCCCTCACCCACACCATAGAACAAGTGGTGAGAATAGCAAAACAGAATTATGTAGCCAGACAGGGAGGAACTGGGTCACTTTCCCTCACCCCTTCCTGTCTCCTCTCCTCCTCTCCTCCTCCTCCTCTCTTTGACTCCTTCCTCCTTCCCTCTCTCCCCTCCTACTTCCTCGTGTTCCTTCCCCTAGTTTCCCTCTTGACTCACATACCGTCCTTACTTCCTACTACTCTATACCCCTTTCACCTTCAATCTCCAATACCTATGATGTCTCTTTCCATATTCTCTTCTAGTTTCCCACATTTCCTTCTTATTTTCTCTTTCATTCCTTTCCTTTCTTTCCTCTTAGAATTTATTTTCTACCAGCAAAATAAATCTAGGGTGTACAAATATCAAGTCTATTCCTCATCACTCACTCTTCTTCTCTTCCTTACCTCTACATTCTTCTTCTCGTCCTTATCTCTACATTCTTCTTCTCCTCTTCCTCATCTCTTATTCTTCTTCCCTTAATTTTTCTGATTATTACATCTGCCTTTGACTCGCTCTGATCTATAATGTAATATATAGTGTACAAACTTGGTTCCTTTGCCTCACCTTCCAGCCATTCTGTTCTCACACTTCAGTCGCTCTTTAAACTTCTTTCCCTTCCTGTTCCCACCCCTCCTCCTCCCCACAGGTACCTCCTCCTTCCTCCAGATTGGCTCCTCCCCTCCCCCCAGTCTTCCCTCCTCCCTCCTTTTCTCCCTGTTGCTTCCTTCCCCTTGCATTCCTTCTCTTCCTCCCTTTTCTCTCATCATTTATCTATACCATCATTCCTTTCCTCCTTGGCTTCTCCTCCTCTCCTTCCGTGTCGTTTCAAGTGTGTTCATCATTATTATTCCTTCTCTCTTCCTTTTTTGAAATAGTTTTACTCAGTTCATCCCATTTTCTTTCGTTTTCTCTCTTTCTCTTTCCCACGGAACTCCTCCTCCTCCTCCACCTTTTTTCCCATCGGCCCATTTTGTGTCTTCATTTTCTTTTTCTATTCATACTCCTTTCCTTCTTCATTCTCTTTCTCGTTTCCCACTTTTCCTCTCTCTTCTATTCTTCTCTGTTTACTTATTCTCGTTTCCTTCTCTTCGATTTCCTTGCCTTACTCACTCTATTTTTTTCCTATAATAATACAATAAAATACAAAAATCGTTGCATCACAAAACGAGTATACCTTATGAGACTTTCCTAGTATATTGTTTTCATTTTGTTTCTTGTACGGAAGCCAATAATGTTATCTTTCAATATTATTTCCGTAATGAGTGTAACACATTGCGCAACATCTTCACATTCTCTGCCCCGTTAATGAAGGGATTATAGTACAGAATTGGTGTAAATCAGAAGGAACTGTAAGATTCCTCCAAACAATTCCAAGTAACAGGCCATCATTATTTTTGTAAGTTAATATAGTTTTGTTTTCCTGGCATTCTCTTTTTGAGCAGGAATCAGGGCGCTAAAATGTACCAAAAGTATATATATATATATATATAAATATTGCCCCCTTAATTTATATATATTCTCATGTATAATTTTCGTCCAACCTTTCTGCTCTTCTGTAATTCATAGATATAGTGGTCGTGTCAATACAAAACACAAATAAAGAAAATTACATCTTTTACTACATGTCGTCACGCTCAACAACAAATGGGCTAAGTAATTTTTCATTGATTTCTGGATTGTAGCCTAAATCACATGTAATGATAGGATCTTAATAATATAAGTAGAAACAATGACGTGAGGAATTTGTGTATGAAGTTGATAATATTAGAATCATCTTTATTGTAGGGTTAACTTAAACTTATATATAACATTTAGCACTGAGAGGTTCAAAGTGCACTAGGGAAAATTCTAAATCACATATTTTTTTTTCTTTTCGATACAAAATAATTCTCGGTGATTTTGCGGTAAGATTTCCTAAAAAAAAAAATTAATGAATGAATGACTCTTGTATGTCGAAGTGGCTCGGTAATAATTTCAGTAAGTTCTTAAAAATATCAAGATGGATAATTTATATTTTTTGAAACTGCAAATCCAATGCAAACTACCATGATAATAATGTAGTAAAATTGTAGCTATGGAACTATGTGGAAAAAAAAAATCTCGGTGGAGTTTTTTTTTTTTATAAATGATGCACTTTACTTTTTGAAAAGATCTTAAAACCTTGGGTAGAAATGCTGTCTTTGCAATCAATGTATTTTTAATATTATCCAAAAGCTATGCTAGAGTATTCACAACAAAATCATATTATGCCACAATTATTTTAGATTCACTAGTAATTCGTGGTTATTCTGCTTTGGTGTGTGTGTGTGTGTTCTGCTTTGGTGTGTGTGTGTGTGTGTGTGTGTGTGTGATTATTCTACTTTGGTGTGTGTGTGTGTGTGTGATTATTCTGCTTTGGTGTATGTGTGTGCTTGTGTGTGTGTGTCAGATACCCAAGTTAAGTTATCTTATATATTTAATTATATTAGCTACTCCTTTAGTTAGAGTTATGTTCGCATTATTACAACATTCTGGCGCTATATGACCTCGCTGTTGCGGCGCCTAATATCAATCAATCAATCAATCAATCATTACTACAACAAGAAATATTCATAAACGGAACTATTTGTATTACATTACGGAAATTGTTTTACATTATTTAACACCAAGGTAATATTAGAACGTCTTAGCAATTTAGCCCAGTAAAATATTCTTGATAATTATAATGTTTAGTATTTATTAACATTTGAGATATATTAAAAAAAAAGGCACAAAACAATACATCTAAAATAGGTCTGATAGAATATTGTTCATGATTCAGAGATTAAAGGAGTCGGCTTTGGTAGTGATCCGGATCTATATCGGGATTAATGAATTTATTGAAGGATTTTTCATTTTTCGGACATTGAACCTTTGCGGAAGCTTGTATTGCACTCACCGTCTTTTTTTTTTTTGTTACAGACATATATAATTGATTCTTTTTCGGCATTTTTAAACTCACTTTGTAACACTGAACGGACAGATCTTGTTGGATAATTTTTACCACTGAAAAAAATAAATAAATAAATAAAATGCCAATTACGAAACGTATTCTTATTTTATTTTATTTTATTTTCTGTTAATTACATCAATGGTAATATAATTATCTTTGACTTTAATTAAGGGGAGGTTCTTTTGTTGGTGAATTTGAAGGTCTCTGATTCCTCCAAACTACACCAGGAAACAGACCTCCTTAACGTTACTAATAGGGTATGTGTTTTGTGGCATAGTTTGGAGGAATCAGATACCTTCCAATTTACCAACAATTGAATCTCACCTTAATCCTTATATAAATCAATATACCATTATACCAACTTCTTCATAACCATAATATTATAATAATGAAATTTTCTCTGCTTCGTGAATTATGGACATAATTATAATATTATTTATTTTTTATATTTCCCAATTATTTCACATTATATAATTTACATATATTTTTCTTATTGTTATTTTTATCTACCGACGCGATACATACATATAGTTCAGGTTTTATTTATGGAAATTTTCCCTAATGCTGGTATGAGTTATTCATTAATCCATACATTATTTATTAGTTCTATTTCTGAAGATGGTAGTATTAAATAATCGCTACAATACCTGATGTTGGTAAAATTTCTCGACCTCTATGTTTTATTTTATTTTTTTTGACCGGTATATTTCCTCAAACTTGTGTCTCCTGTTCTTGAATTTTCATATCATCTTGAATATCGTATTTAACCTTTACAAAATTGTGTGTGTGTGTGTGTGTGTGTTCTGTCAATAAGAATCTTAGTTTATTATTTTCTGTGATACTATTAATTTTTTTCCTATCAGTGAATATTGTTACACCAAGCATGATCAGAAGTCATAAGAAGCTGCTATATGTATAGATTCAACCAACAGTTACGTCCATCAAGATAAAAATGTGACTGTAAGGAGATTCAATAAATATTTATGATCGACAGATATGCGAAGTTCTATTCCATCAACGACTCATTAGAGCTCTTTGAATCCACCAAAGTATATGACTGAAAACCTGACTCGATTAACCAAACTAATGTAGGTCTTTTACTTCAGGGAATAATTTAGAGGAATCAGTTGCTCCAATTTTACCAACACTGTATAATAACCTCATTCCCATTAAGGACCCTGTGATCGTGTAAGAAAATTGGAGGCTTCTGATTCCTTCCGACCATGCCACGAAACATGCTCCTTTCATATTATAAGTGGTGTTGCGTGGCAGTGTTTGAAGGACTCACTTATCTTCAATATTATCACAACATTACAGGGACCCTTAACGTAACATTACAGGGTCCCTTAACGTAACATTACAGGGTCCCTTATCGTAACATTACAGGGTCCCTTAATTAACGTAACATTACAGGGTCCCTTAACGTAACATTACAGGGTCCCTTAACGTAACATTACAGGGACCCTTAACGTAACATTACAGGGTCCCTTAACGTAACATTACAGGGTCCATTAATTAACGTAACATTACAGGGTCCATTAACGTAACATTGGTATAAGAAACACCAACTTCAATCCCGAGTTATGTGTCACCTATACGATCAACATATTTTTTTCTCTCGCGACTTTTTTTTCACCACCGTCCGTGCCTCCCTCTCCGCTGCTGAACACAACACGGCACCACCACCACCAACACCGACACGGAACGCTGATCTCGCTACTCCTCTCCGCTGCTGACTCTACCTTGCATTCTATAGCCTATATATATACACAGACTCTCCAGTATAAAAGGATAAACTGTAATGCTTGCTGACTTTGCTGACTATTGGGGTTTGTGCTGACGATTCACTTTTCATGGGGTCTGTCAGCGTCGTGGTGTATTCAGTATGTTTATCGGGCAATTTTTTTTTAGGGTAAATTGGTAGCCTTCTGATTCCTCCAATCTATGCCACGAAATGATAATCATGTCCTTCATATAAGTAACTATAAGGTCGTCTGTTTTCTGGCATACATAGTTTGGAGGAATCACAGACCTTACAATTAATCAAACAAGAAAATATCTCCTTAAGTTAGTGTATAAATTATAGGCTATTGTATTGGAGAGTTATATAGTAGGGAGAGTTATCAATTCCTCCAAACTATGCCCCGAAACAAAATGCCTCGGTATATTGTGCCCGTGTGTGTGTGTGTGTGTGTGTGTGTGTGTGTGTGTGTGTTTTCAGTTTTATGGTAGGGTTTAGAACTTTAGAGGAATCACACACACCCAATCCACTGAACTAAAAATTAAGCAATATTTCATCACAGTAACGTAATGTAGAATATATAAGAAAGTATTAATTACGTAACAATGATAATCGATCTATACGCATTACTCATAGAAGGTATTAATTAAGAAGTGTGGGCAAGCAAGCATACCGTCAAATCATGTAAGAAAAAAATATAATAATAAAAAACTATACTCATTACAAATAGAAGAAACTAAGGTTAGGTTAGGTTAGGTTAGGTTGGCTTTGTTTTGTTATGATCCTCTCCAACAACACTGGTCAGTCTTGATTATATTCAACAAACTCAGTATCCATATCCACAAAGTCTGTCAGGTAGTTCCATTATTACCATAGGTTCTTAGTGCAGTCATCAAATTCATCAAATAATTCACTAATGAGTCATTTACACAGTTCAGTTTCTTTCGTTATGGTGTTTACTAACCAAAACAAAACCATTGTGGAATCGGCACTAAGACGTGTGTGCAAGAAAATATACCCTCAAATCAGGTAATAATAATAATATTAATAATAATAATAATAATAAACGAAAGAATAGCTTGCAATATCAACGCCAAATTTTAGTCATTCCCGAGTTTATGCGTGTATTTTTTTTTTTTTTTTTTTTTTTTTTTTTTTTTGTCGCCTTTGCTTGTGTCGCCGGATATTTGCCGAGTCAATATGGATTTTTCAATGCATCTCTATACGTCATGTTGGTTGGATAAAACATAGGAGGCATGGTGGTTGGGGGGGAGGGGGGAGGGTAAAGAGAGGGGAAGGAGGGAGTGGGGGGGGTGGGAGGTGATGCTGTAGCGAGTGCTCTAAAATGGTGGTGTGTGTGTGTGTGTGTGTGTGTGTGTGTGTGTGTGTGTGTGTGTGTGTGTGTGTTCCCATGCGTGGCGTCGTATTCCTAGTCATTGGAGAGGGATGTTTACCTACCTACAATATTCTTTTTTTTGTTTTCTTTTTTTTTTGTTTTACTCTGACTAACAAAACACGATATTTTATGATATAGGAAAGCAATAGTAACTTAAAAAGGTTTACAGACAATATCAGTTATCTCATCAAAAACTATACTTAAATCTTAAATTAAATGTTTGGATGAAAGATAGACAATGTAACATAGAACAATAAAACCCCACTCCAGCAAAGTATATAGTTAAGGAGGAAGTTCAGTGTAGGTATATTTGGATCAACTAATTCCTCCAAACTATTCTAAGCAACAGACTTAATTCCACTATTTTTTGCTCATATGGTCTTGTTTCTTGGCATATTTTGGAGGAATCAAGGCGCTCTAATGCACCAAAAATTTATTACCCCTCTAAATACTCAACGAATTACTACTCTCTTGTAAACTATCTAACTATACCATCGGTTGTGTGGCATTCGTAGCAATTTTCCCTGGGCCTATCACCGGGTTCGCTTGAAAAAACACACACACACCAAGCGGTAAGGTATAGGGTAGGGTGGGTGGTTTGGGGGGTTAACCATTTTCAGCAGCATTTTACTCGTTCGGGTTTGTCTGGGAATATGATACCCTCTGCCATGTTCACTTTGCAGTAGTCAACAATGTTAGTCCATTCACTACCTGCCTTCACTTACTCTCCTTTACTCCATTCACTGCCTGCCTTCACTTACTCTCCCTTACTCCATTCACTGCCTGCCTTCACTTCTTCTCCCTTACTGCATTCACTGCCTGCCTTCACTTCCTCTCCCTTACTCCATTCACTGCCTGCCTTCACTTCCTCTCCCTTACTCCTGAACATTTTGAATTTACTTCGGAAATGTAAGAATGAATCTTCACCGCGTGTCATGTGTGAGGTTTTAAAGGAGCAATATATATTTATAAACTTTTAGTGCATTAGAGTGACTTGATTCCCCCAAAGTATGCCAGGAAACAGGACCTGATTAACAAATATAATGGTGTCTTGTTACTTGCTTAGAATAGTTTGGAGGAATCAGTTACTCCAGAATTACCAACACTGTACTCTATTACCCATAACTGACAAAGCTCTAATTATATGGGATGGAAATGAGAAGTGAAGAGATAAATAAGTTTTAGATAACATAGTCAATGAGTAAATGTCATCCCGAATCCAATGATCATATTATAATGTGAGATTCAGTTTTATATATTTTCTTCTTCATCAAATAAGCGTACATACTTGAATGAAAAATAAAACCAGACACATTTTTCTTACGGGACCCAGTGATGTAGTCAGAAAATTCGAGGTAAATGAGTGCTCCAAATATTGCCACGAAACACACACCTATATGGAAGGAGCTTGTTTCGTGGCATAGTCAGGAGGAATCACAGGGTCCTTAAATGCATGTGTAACTATCATCACTACATTAGTAAGGAGGGAAATAATTGCACTGTTATCAATACGGAATAATATCTTGTGGTGTTAACCCCAAAAGATACATATTATTATCTAGAGGCAAATATGTATATACTATTTGCATGCATTTTAATAGGTATAGATTTTATTCCTTAGGCGTTAGTATATGGCTTCCCTTCAGTGCTAATATGCAACTATTATTTTTGTGCTAATATTGATGCAAAAATAATAGAAAATACTTGTACTATCTGTTAGCATGTATGTACACTCGCATCCAAAATATGTATCCATGCAGGCTCGCTTCGAATAACCCGATCGAGTATAAAGCTTAAACCTCAAGCAAATATGAAACAGGATAAGTTAGTGATGTAATTGGTTCACTAGTATGTCAAATGATTCTAAACTTTTAACAAGACCTGGATACAAATATTGAATTGTGAATGTACAGGAAACGAGACTCAAATTTTCTACAGAAGAGAGAAAAAAAAAAATGTCTTTCGTAACCTGTTGAATATTTCCATGTAAAAAAAAAAAAAAAAATCGAGAAATTATTGTCCTTGATAAAAACTGGAATAGTCTCAGTACCAACAGCAGTAATGTATAAGTAGTCACGGTACAGTAATTTGCTTCTGGGTCTCCTTCGTGTTGGTCTCTCGTATCTGTGTATTATCCTCTAGTTTATTGCTAACTTTTTATTTCAGTTTTTTTTTTTTTTTTTTTTACCTTACGTTTATTTTGTCTTTTCTTTACATTTCCTCTCTTCCTTTTTGTTCCTTTCCTCCACTTGCTCCTTCCGCTTTCCTTCCTTCCTCATTCTTCATTTCCCCCTTACTCACCTCCTCCCTCTTTCCTTTATATAGTTCCTTTCCTCTCTTTCTTTACTTTCCATCTTCGCTTTTTTTGCTCATCTTCCTTCATTCTTTGCATGAATATTTCTATACACCAACCTTCTCATTTCGCAGATACTTTTCCAGTCTAATCCTCTCTTTTCCTACTTTTCACTATCATTATTTATTTCGACTATGCTCCTTCAAACGCAATGTGTCTAGGCATCTCGAACGAAATTGGATATGATTTTGGACAACCCATGTATTTTTATAGATGAGAACGATTAGCGGTTTCCCAGCATTTGGTCCTCATCTTCTTTTAATATAGAAAAAAATATATATCAGCTTTTCCATGCATTTGTAGTTCCTTTCTTTCTATTCCTTGCTGTCTATCTCCTATTCTATTATCGATTTTTCTTCTTCCAAATAAAAGAATACAGAAATAAATATTCAACTGACTTTTGCATTTTCTCTGACTACCACCAGATGAATTTTACTGTCTGACTGAAGCACTGTAGATGTCCCCAAGGCTGACAATGAATTCAAGGATGCCAATACATAACTGCTTGCGTTTTAGATTAATGGGAGATTCTTTTTTTTGGTGAATTTGAAGGTCTCTGATTCCAAGAACTTTGCCACGAAACGGCGGATCCCCTATTAGTACCATTGAGGGCGTCTGTTTTCTGGCATAGTTATAGGAGGAATCATTACTGTATCCTTCCAAATTACCAACAAGAGAATCTCCTCTAAACACAAATTTAATCTAATGCCGCGCGATTTAAAGGGAGAATTTTTTGTTGTGGTGAATTTGAAGGTCTGTGATTCCTGCAAACTATGCCACGAAACAACAGATCCCCTATTAGTACCCTTGGCGGCGTCTGTTTTCTGGAATACTTAGGAGGAATCAGAGACCTTCTAATTTACCAACAAGAGAATCTCCCCTTAATTAATGACCCTGTGATCGTGTATGAAAATTGGAGGCTTCTGATTCCCCCTGACTATGCCACGAAACAAGCTCCTTCCCTACAGGTGGCGCTTCGTGGCAATATCTGAAGGACACATTTACCTTCAATTTTCTGACTACATCTCAGGGTCCCTTAACAAAATATAAGACGAATGCCAAGCGATTTAAATTACCACAGTAACAACCCCGTCGACCAGGAGATAAACCTTGCATGCTTCTCCTAACCTGTCTCTCTTTCCTCTTCTTCCTCCTCCTCCTCTTCCTCCTCCTCCCTCCCTGTGTAAACCTCCATTCATCACTTTCTTACCTCTCCGCTTCCCTCTTTCCCTCCCTCCCTTCCTCCCTCCCCTTACACCTCTCTTTAGCTTTTTCCTCTCACTTCCTCCCCACCGTCTTGCTTTAGCTCTCTCCTCTCCCTTCCTCTTCCTCTTCTTTTCTCATTCTTTTCCTATTTATTCTTTTCTTTCATTATACATTTCACAGTTCCTCACGCAATTTACTCTATTTATCTAACCCAGTTTATTTAATTATACTTCATTCTTCCTCCTTTATTTTTTTTCTCCCCTGCCTCTTTTTTCCCTACTCCAATATTTCTCTTTCTTATATACAAGTTTTATATTTCATTTATGCTTTTCATCATTTATTTTATTTTATCTCTCTTCCCTCGTTTCTTTTCTCTTTTGTGCCTGTATTTCATTTCCTCTGCTTCTCAGTCTCTTTCCGGTCTTCATTTCAGTAGTTTTTACTTTCGCATTTTATTTTTCCTCGTGTTTTCTGATTATTATTTTGTATCCTCACGCCTCACTTTCTATTTTTCCCTCCTACTTCCTATTTCATCGTTTGTTTATTTTTAATTTCCGCCCAATTTTATTATTTCTTTGCGTCATAAATGTATCCGACGCATTTACAGTAACTTCCTCTCCTAATTTTGTTTCTCTTTCATTTTTGGTTTGTTTTCGTTATTTGCATTTCGTTCACCTTCTTGTAATTATTACCTATATACACAGACTCCCTTGAATGGGGTTATATATTCATCCTATATAGTGTCTGTCTGTCTGTTTGGCTGGCTACAATATAAACATGCAATAGCTATGAGGGGACAGAAAAAAAAAATTGCGATATCTACAGTATAACCAACATTGCTTATCTTTTTTACATTTTTATTTGTTTATTTATTTGTTTATTTTATTTGATTATTTGTTTATTTATTTATTTGTTTATTATAATATTAATTTATTAATATATATATATATCTTTTTGCTACTTTGATCAACTGCATCATCATTGAATTTTTCATTGATGTAGTCAGAAAATTGGAGGTTACAAAGTCCTTCAACCATTGCCACGAAACAACACCTACATTAAAAGAAGATTGTTGCATGGTATAGTCAGGAGGAATCAGAAGCCACCAGGTCTCATAAACAATCACAGGGTCACTTAAGTAAGGCCATTATATCGGGGAGATTCTCTTAGTGGTAAATTGGAGGGCTACTGATTCCTCCAAACTATGCCAGGAAACAAATCACCTTAATGTTACTAATAGGGAATCTTTTGTTTCGGGGTATAGTTTGGAGGAATCATAGACCTTCCGATTCACCAATAAGAGAATCACCCCTTAAGGACCCTGTGATCGTGTAAGAGGAATGGAGGCATCTGATTCCTCCTGACCATGCCACGAAACAAGCTCCTTCCATAAATATAGGTGTGTGTGTTTCGTGGCAATATTTGAAGGACTCATTTATCTACAATTTTCTGACTACATCACAGGGTCCCTTAAGCATTTTTGTTTTTGAGGTTCCGATTATTGATATTTAGTTACATATTTGTTTTATTTACTTTTGTTATTAGAACGAACACCTATAAAATATTGTCATTACACAGAAAGTATATATATGTTGCAATAAGAAAAGTATTATGATTATCAAAAGTATTAAACATGTACAGTCGACACAAAAAGTATTGGAAATCCCCAATAGATAATTATAGTTCATTTAAATATAAAGGTGGTTCCAATACTTTTTATGCCGGCTGTACAGTTCATTAATCTCAACAATGTTTTCTTGGAACATTATAAGATAGTATGTATATCCCTAAATAATTATAAAAGAAACTAAAAGAAACTAAATAAGTGGAGGAATGCATACACACCAGTAATATTTCTTTCTTATTTATTTATATTGTTGCTTATTATAACAGTCCTTATATAAAAACGTAAATCTGTTTTCAGAAAGCAAAATTCATATAAGTATTTTTTTTCGATTATTCTAATGACTAGAAAATTCCTATAGGAAGGTTTTGAATCGTTAAAATATTGATGTTATAGTATGGTGATGTCACTACCTGTTAATTATTCGATAAACAGTACAGTGCTGAAAACCGTGTGAGCCTTATTGGTGTAAGTAATGCACATTCTTCAGTTATTGTAAGGACTGTGGGTAATAATGCAGTGTGTGTGTGTGTGTGTGTGTGTGTGTGTGTGTGTGTGTAAGGAGGACTGTGGGTAATACTTCTGTGTGTGTGTGTGTGTGTGTGTGTGTGTGTGTGTGTATGTGTATGTGTGTAAGGAAGGCTGTGGGTAAAACTTCAGTGTGTGTGTGTGTGTGTGTGTGTGTTTGTGTGTAAGGAGGACTGTGGGTAATTACTGCAGTGTGTGTTAATGCAATAAATTATAAGGAATAGCAAATTCTTGTTTCTTCGGTAACAGAGGACGTCGGAAAAATATCGATGCTGGTGTAAGATAAATTATGAACCTACACAGTTTTTTTAATAGGATGCGCATGGGCGTATTTTGATCACTCAATATAGCAAATAAAAACAATGTAAAATACAAATTGACTCATGCTAAGTTTAACATCTAAGGGACCTGCATACAATAACTACCACAATGTCGGCTACGCATAGAGGCTAAGTTAGTTACTAAAACCTTCTCCGTCAAAGAAGTGTAAGCGACATCAGAGGTATAGATTGCAATGTCTCTATCAACAGGTTCAGATATACGAATATTTTCCTTAGCTATCTGAAAGTTTTATTATATATATATACATATTGGTGCGCCCGGTGAAATGCACATAATTATGTTTCTTGTATATATATACTTCCAAATTTTTCGTTTTAATTGGTTTCGTCGAGTGATTTTTACGTGTTGCTATAATTCGTGGTTGGGTTTTTAAAGTTGCGGTGCTTTAATAATTGGTCTCATTTTAACGGGTTGGAGAGCGGAAGGAAGTGGAGAAGGTGGAATGAGGAGGAAGGCAAGGTGGAAGGATAGAGGAGGAAGGATAAAAAAAAAAAAAACAGGAGGAGGAGGAGGAGGTGGAAGGGGGAGAGGGTAGAAAGGAGAAAGAGGAGGAATAAACATAAGTAGAGATGAGGAGGAGGAGGAAGGAAGGATAAGGAGGAAGGATAAAAAGGCAGAAAGGAGGAGGAGAAAGAGGGAGAAAATAAAAAGGCGAAAGAGGAGTGATAAATATAAGTAGAAGAGATGAAAAAGACAAACTAAAAGGAGGAGGAAGAGGAGGAATGAATTGGGAGATAAAAATAAGGATTAAAGGCAGGAGGAAGTGGAAAGAGGGAGATGAAATAACTAGAAAGAGGAAGTAGAAGAAGACAGGGAAAATAAGAAGAGTGAGAAAAACAGAGCAGGAAGCGAATAAAAAGGAAAAAAACAAAACAAGAAGGGAGGGAGAAAGGCAAAGACAGGAGGAATGAGGGTGTGTGTAGCAGTAAGGAAGGAAGGAAGGAAGGAGGGGAGGAAGAGGAGACAAGGAAAGGGTATCAGGAGGGAAAGAGGAGAACACGAAGATAAGGAGGGGGAGAAGAGGAGGTAAAGAGAGGCCATCAGGAGGGAGAGGGGAGAAGGAGAAGATAAGGAGATGGCATGAGAGGGAAATAAGAGAATGGAGAAATGACGGGAGAAGAAAAATATTATATGGAGATGGAAGGAGAGAGAAATGTGAGATAAGAAGATGGAAGAAGAGAGAAATATGAAATAAGTAGATGGAAGAAGAGAGAAATACGAGATAAGAAAATGCAATAAAATAAATTATAAGTCTAGTGAGATGCCAAGAGATAGAAAAAAGAAGTACTGATCATATCATTTGGGAGGTAAATTATATAATAGATAAGATGTTATAAGATGAATGCTGTTAAAAAGTGAAAATATGTCGAGAGAAGAAAAATATTATTAATTAAAAATATGACTGGGGATAAATACGGGTGTGGTAGGAAACCGAACTAAAAAATACGGAAAAGCCAGGAGAGTAAAAAAAAAATGATAATAATAATAATAATAATAATAATAATAATAAAATGCCGAGATGCTGAAATTAAACAGCAAATAAGATATCTATGACATTAGGGTATAGATAGAAGTAAACATTGCATACCTTACTGTATTTACTATAATGAAGATATAAGTATTTTAATCTACCTATACCTGTGCTTGTCTTAATTAACTCTGAAGTCATAAAGTCCTTACTGAAAAAATAAAAAAACACCTATAACTATTTTCAATGCATAATTCAGTTGTAACCAGAAGTGATAATTCTATGTTATTTCGAATTTAGTTAACATACGACATTTGCATTGCTAACCTATAACTATTATTAATATTAATATTTTTATTCTAAGAGGAACATAACTAATGACGAAAGGTTTACTATTATATCTGTGAACCCATAAAGAACGCCATATGCCTTCGTCTGCCTTAATTAATGTTGCTGAACTAACAGAAAATAATCTATACAATTTTCCAAGTAAACACAAGGTATCCAAAATTTCATAACTGATGTGTCTTCATCAACAGTTTCTCAATTTTTTTTTTTTTTTTCATTATAAACACGAGGCTGTAAAATCTTGAACCAATAAATATTTCGACTATTTCTATTCCTTACACTTTTTACATCTTAAGGAAATGACGGTAATAATAGCACGTGTCAATATATTTTCATTTCCATTATTTTGAACGAAAACTGTATCGGTTAACATATGTAAGTGACTCAACCAATTTTTTTTTTTTCTTATGGGGGTAATATGCTCTTGATAATTTGGAGCGTCTTGATTCCTCCAAAGTATGCCAGGAAACAGGACCAAATGAACAAAAATAATGGTGTCCTGTTGCTTGGAAGACTTTGGAGGAATCATTTGCTCCAGAATTAGCACATCTGTACTACCCCGTTAAAGGGCTTGTGATGTCTTACACTAATTCGATGATACGTCTTCCTCCAAAATACTCCACAAATCATCACATAAAATTTTACTGAGGGCATCTTTTTCATGGTATGAGTTGGTACAGTCACGAGCACTAATTAATATCCAGGTGTGCTTCGAATACCTAGAAACAGTAAATAAATGCACAATAAAATCTCCATTGGAATTAGTTCATTGGTGAATTGGACTGTTCAAAGCTTCAACCAAAGCTGTATACTTATTAGTGTCGTCACTGTACCTTCCCCCTATTCTCAGTCTCAACTGTAGTCTTATATTTATCTTTTGAGATACGGATCAGGAAGTTGATGTAGTTTTGCAATACAGGAATTTATCCATGTTGGAAGCAGCCATCCAGAATACTTAGTTACTTATATGAGAAATCCTGCTGCATCCAGAAAAGAAGAGGAAGAAATCCATAAATGATAATTACTGTATGTTACACAAATAAATTCAAGAGTTTACATATCCGTCTAGAACGTTTCAATTACGAAACAATTTGAAGATATTACTATACCTGGCTGTTTATAGTTACAAGGCAATATATAAAACTGTAAAATTTACCGTGTCATTTATAGACTATACATTTTATACTAAAAAAAATATATATATACACAGGTATATATATTTAGTGGTTAAAGTATAGCAGCGAGGAGCGGTACCCGGATGCTGCATGGTGTCGCCGCATCATCTCACCTGTACCACCGCTGGCCAGGCAACACACGGCTATATAGACCTTTCATATCAGGAACCAATACAAAGTTATAACTGTTGGACAATATAGTTACCACAAGACAGGTGTATCAGATTCATTTTTGGTCAGCCGTATCCGAGGCGAAAAATAACTATATGTATAAAATGCGTAAGTTATGTATTAATGATCATGTGAGATCCCATATTACAAGGACCTGATCAAATCCTACAGATGACATTCATTGGATCCTCAGTTCACACATTGAAGACTCAGTGACCATCCCTTATTTAAGATTTAATATTATCAAAATCTCTGATGCAACAGGAAGTTAAATGAGGAAATACTTTACACGAATAGTTTATAACACAAAATAATTATATGTCGTTGACCATGAGTGTAGCCTAAAACGCGTCACCGAGTGTTCCTTAATTACAATAATATAAATTACAATAGTTTTTAACATATGCCTTCTCATATCACATAGACCTACATAGGAAATACATTACCTGTATTATGAACATTTCGTCATCATTCCCCGCCCAAATAAATTTTCTTGATTTTATTATTTATCGTTAACTGTTCGTCTTGGATATAAAGTATAACATAACGAACGTAACTAACTATTTAAAGTTCATATTACATGATGCATTCAGTACCATAATGCTCCAGGGGTATGTATAGAGGCAGTGTAAGATTGCGTCGCTCACAGGTACAGTCACGGGAATAAATTCTTGCTACAACCCAAGTGGAAGATACTGGTTCCCTTCAAGTACCCAGGTCCATCCACGACCATCCCAGATTCATGCCTGAGGGGTTTGCTAACAGGCCGTGGGTACAGGGGAATGGAAGGGACCACCGCCTCTCACCAAGTCTCCACAACCAAACTGTTTTCTCAAATGTTCCTTAGCGATCAATCGTGGCCGCAGGAACAAGAGAGATTGTGATAAATATGGCATCTTAGATTATTATTTTATATGGTAATAGATTTTACTAACCTTACTAGAATTATAAGAAGATATTGTTGTCAGAATTTTGTATCAGGAACTAAGAGAAGAAAACTTTTCGCAAATGATAATTGTAATTTAATGAACGAAAAGTTTATTACTATGAACAATTTCCGGAATTTCCAGAAGACGAGATACATAGCGGGATGGATATTGTCTTCCAGTGGTATTAACTAATTTAATGGAGAATATTAATGTCGCTATGAAACTTATATACTGTACCATTTGATAAATTTATTAATCGAGGTATACATCCACTTGAACCTATAAACCCACATTGAAAGTATATTTCTTGTTAAGGAAAGTAAGGGCTACTGATCCATCCAAACTATACTAGGAAACAGACTAAATCAGTATAGGAACAGATAATATGTTTTGTAACTTAGTTTGAAGGAATCAGTAGCTCCAAATATGCCAACAAGAAATACTACCCACATAAAAATTTAATAGTTCTTCCCTCTATATAATATTATGCAAGCAGCAACATCTCAGAACTAACACAATTACCTACCTGACCTATATACTATGCCTTCCCTCCTTCCTCAAGTAAACACACACAGTGAGTTAAGAGAAGGGAGGGAGCCAGATTTCTTTTCCTTTATATACTTCTTTTGGTGTGTTCAATTCTCCTCCGTGTTGGTGGCACTTTTCTCGCCTTGGCACTCACTCTCACCCACAACCCCGTTTCTTTTCGCAGTCTTTCTGGTGCGATTTGCTTTATTTTTATTTATTTTTTCTTATGTACCATTTTGGGTGGAGGAAGGAAGGAAGGAAGGGGTAGGTGAGGATGTAGTCTATCTTTCTCTTTTCATTTTTTTTATATATATTTTTTTTTTTTGGGGGGGGTAAGGCTTGTGTTGTCTAGAAGATCAAAATATCGATACATTTGTGTACATGGATCGTGTTTTCATAGATCACTCATTGCATACGTAAAATTGAACACAGGAATTCGTGGTACAGTTCCCTCCAAAAATTTCGAGACACTACCTGCTAGACTCAAGCAGGTAGTGTCTCGAAATTTTTGGAGGCAACTGTACAACCCAGGTGGAAGATGCTCAGCTCCTCCCAATATAAAATTCCCTTGCGGCCAATAAGATAACACCAGGGGCAGAAACTATGATGTGGGATGGTGACGATAAACAAACACTGGACTATACTATGTGCTCTGGTTATTGAAGAGGGACAAGCAACTTACTTCCTCCTGGATTGTACCACGAATTCCTGTGTCCAACAAACTGTACAAATGCTTAATTAAGGGGGAAATTTTGTGTTGGTAATTCTGGAGCAACTGAATCCTCCAAACTATTCCAAGCAACAAAACACCATTATTTTTGTTCTTCTGGTCCTGTTTCCTAGCATACTTTGGTGGAATCAAGGCACTTCAATGTACCAAAAAAAGAATTACCACCTTAAAGAAATCGTTACAGGTCCCTGGAAATTATTATCTTGGTTATTATAATGGAAGAACAAATACAAGTTATAAAATTAATATTCTTTTTATCCTTTACTGAAAATGTGTATGTGTATATACGACGAACACAGGAGATGGTACCGTAATGAATTTGTTATTAAGGTTTTTGTCGTTAGTAATGTTGAGAAATTTTTATGGTCGGCGACTATATTAAAATTTAAACGCGTCGATTAAAAATGAATAATATTAAGATTTACCACTCTGTTATTAATGCATCTTTATATTTCGACTGTAGCGGCTAAAGTAATATTCCAATTCGTTAGCAGCTTCGCAATAACCCTAGAAAACCACTCGAACGATATAGAACACAAAATCTTACTTAATTTTTAGCGAATATTTAATCTGCGTAATGATCTTATATTTTTTTGCATATAATATTAGCGACCAATATAAAAGCCTGGTAACATTAGAATGATATATTAATTTGTTCAGCTTTCATTGAATCTCCGATGAGTATGAGTAATTGAAAAAATAAATTCCTTGCTTAATCTAAATGTAAAATCCTTGCTTCAAAAGATAAAGTAAGAATAGGAGAATAATAATAATAAAAGTTAAGTTAGGAAGAGAGTGTGAAGTGAGAGAAGGGGACTGTAATAAAATGAAACAATAAGAACACGAGTAAGAAAAAAATATAAGGCAAAGTGAATGAATGAGAGAGAGAGAGAGAGATAAAAGGAGAGAGGAAGAGAGAGAAAGATAGAGAGAGAAACACATACACACACACACAAACACACATGAGAAAAAGAGAGAGAGAGAGATAAAAGGAGAGAGGAAGAGAGAGAAAGATAGAGAGAGAAACACATACACACACACACACACACACAAACACACATGAGAAAAAGAGAGAGATATTGAGAAAGATAGAGAGAGAAACACACACACACACACACACACACACACACACACACACGAGGAAAAGAGAGAGATATAAAGAAAGAGATAAATACATGCACACACTTGAGGAAAAGAGTGAATGAAATAGAAACACACACACACACACATGAGGAAGAAGAGAGAGAGAGAAACACACACACACAAGGAAAAGAGAGAGATATAGAGAAAGATAGAGAGAGAAACAAACACACACACACACACACACACACTGGCCACAACAGCTGACCCACCCCACGGTTGGTTCAGGACGCTCAAAAATTCCTGGAGGGGGGGAGATGCTTCCTTCTCTTAAACTCTCTCTCCCTTCCTTCTTTCTGCTGAGGAGAGAGAGAGAGAGAGAGAGAGAGAGAGAGAGAGAGAGAGAGAGAGAGAGAGAGAGAGAGAGAGAGAGAGAGAGAGAGAGGAGGCCAAGGGCAGACTCTGTGTGTGTGTGTGTGTGTGTGTGTGTGTGTGTGTGTGTGTGTGAGAGAGAGTGTGTGTGTGTGTGTGTGTGTGTGTGTGTGTGTGTGTGTGAGAGAGAGAGAGAGAGAGAGAGAGAGAGAGAGTGTGTGTGTGTACGTTATATTGGCTGAACCCCTCTTCCCTTCCTCCGTCCCTCCTAAGGTTTTTTCTAACGCCTTCCCACCAATTCTTGCTCTGCCCCCCATCCTTCCTTCCTTCCCTCCCTTCCCTTCCCCTTTGGTCACCGACTTAGCCTTGTCTCTCATGTGGTGGTGTTGGTGGTGGAGGTATTGCTGACAGCTTGACCTTTCCTTACATGTGTCTATATCATTCTTTCTTTTACGTTTGATGGTCCTTTCTTTTATACACTTTCTTTAAAATACATTGGTGTCTTTTTCTGTCGAGATTTAGAAGTGCTGTACTCCAATTCCCGTCTTTACTCCTCTTTTTAACTTACTTTGCGGTCAGTTTTCTCGATTTATATATTTCACGTGCTTTCATTCTTGACAGTGTACCAATTTCTTTCTTTTCATAATATTGTTTTTTTTTTTCTTATCCCTTTTCAATTTTTTTTTTACCTTTATCTGTTTTTCATGTGTTTTTCGTTCTTCTCCTTTTCTAGTCTTCATAACTTTTTTTCATTCTTCAGGTCTGAATTACTTCCCATTAATATTCCTTCCTTCTCATTTTCGTTTGTAAATGAATTGCTGATAAATATTCAATGTGTAAGCATATATAAATTGCCTAATGTGTATACGTACCAGAATCTGCTTGTTTTCTCTTTTCGTTTTTCATAATCTGGTTTAGTTCTCAAAGTAGTCCCAGTCGATTCATGTATATCACAGACTGTAATTCATTTTTTTTTTTCTGTTTTTATAATGAGAGATTATTCCATATTCATAAAACATTCAGAATCATATCGTGTGCCATAACTCTTGGAAAACATCGCGAAATTGTATCCGCAAATTTTATAAGACACAAAAACACTTTATTAGCTTGGTCACAAACGCACTTTATAAGCTTGAGTTGGTGTTTGAAGTCAACGATTATGTAACTCATGCAAGCAGAGGAATAAAAAATAATCCTGATGTTCAATTGATTCGTAAGAGCTGCTTGGATTGATATTAACCAGAGGACGCAAATGTCACACAAAATATTTACCTTCAAGAGACAATCAAGGGTGAGGAAATTAAGGGACTCTGTGATGTAGTCAGGAAATTAGAGGTAAATGAGTCCTTCAAACATTACCACGAAACACCACCTACAGTATAATTATGATGGAGTTTGTTTCGTGGCATAGTCAAGAGGAATCAGAAGTCTACATATCCCATACACGATCACTGGGTCCTTAATAAAGCCTTCACGGTGTTGCTCAGATAAACATTGCTCACAGATACTTACCTCCAATTCACATGGTATTCTTTATTAGTGCCAATTTGGTCTTTACGGAGAAAAAGAAAGGGACGAAGTGGCAGTAAAGCTGATTCTTAACATTTTTATCATATCACTAAAGGAACTAATCACACATAATGAAGGAGATTATTATGTTATTATTATATATTGTCTGTTTGTAAGTATTCTCCGCCTGGATTGGTAAGGAACCCGTGATGCTATAGTTAGAAATTTGGTGGTTAGCGAGTCCTTCAAACGTCGCCACGAAACACCACCTATATTGTAGAAGCTTGTTTCGTGGCATAGTTAGGAGGAATCAGTAGCCACCAAGTCATGATCATATAATAATATACACGATCGCAAGGTCCTTTTAAAGAAACGGCTCCTCCACATATTATAATTTTATAGTGTTGTTCCTTCATCATTGTCTAAGTTACTGTAGAGTATATGTTTATTATTAATTATACTTCATTTATATTCTATTTTTTATTCTATTTATTTTTCATATAATAATTTCTCTAAGCCATTATTTTTAATTATACTTCATTTATATAATATTTTTATTTTATTTATTTTTCATATAATTTCTCTAAGCCATTAATTATTTTTAATTATACTTTATTTATATTCTATTTTTTATTTTATTTATTTTTCATATAATAATTTCTCTAAGCCATTAATATATCTTAATTTATTCCCCGCCTGACACATAACACTGTCGGAAAATATACCAACAGTGATATAATATAACACAAGATGATTATATGTGTTCTGAGAATGTGGCCACGTGTACACAAACCATTTATGTAGTTATATGCGCGCGCACACACTCTAACACACACACACACACACACACACACACACACACACACACACACACACACACACACACACACGCACACGCACACGCACACACACACCCGAGCACATTTTTGTAAAAGCTGGAAAAAAAAAAAATATATAAGGATTTTCCTAGAATCTCGCTGAAAATCCTAGTTGATATGTAGTCAACAAGAAAATCGAGTGTTCATTTACGGGAGAGGGAAAAAAAAAAAAAAAATATAAAAATGATGAAGATTGGTTTTGTATTTTCTAATTTAGGGAGTACTGCTAATAGAAACGGGAATTACTCGCTAGAAAATGAAGGAAACAAATGAAGGAAAGGGAGAAAACTTTGCTGTCTGTCTGTAGTGTTGCCGAATGGTGTATATAAATTCACGTATATTGAGTGTAAAAGTATATACAAAATAATGTATATTTCGTCTACAGTATATACAATTTCACGTATATTTAGTGTACAGTATATACAGATTTACAATATTTCGTCTATTGCATATACAAATTCACGTATATTTCGTCTACAGTATATACAGATTCACGTATTTTTCGTCTATAGCATATACAGATTCATGTATATTTATCTAGTCTACAAAATAATGTATATTTTGTCTACAGTATATACAGATTCTCGTATATTTAATTTTAAGTTTATACAAATGACGTCAATTATATAAATAAACCTTTGTTGTTATCACTATAAGTTTGCTGATTTTACTGAAAGATACCCAAACTATGCCTGTATGTGCAAAATTGTGCATGGATTATGAATTACATAACTCTAATACTAAGGATGTTTTGAAATGCTTATCGAGATACCAAATACAGAATACCAAAATAATGTTATACCGGTAAGTTAAAAAAAAATCAGGCAGGCAGGGTTAGAAATTATGTTTAAAAATAAATAAAATCTGTAAAGTATCTGTGATTTGGTGTTCAGATTGGAGGCAACTAATTCCTCCATTCTATGAAACGAAACATTCCCTCTTATGTAATATGGTGTTGCATGGGGCAGTTTGGACGCATCAGTTTGTTCAATTCGCTAACTAATGTATAATATATCATCACAGAAGCCTTAATCTTGTCAATGTATCTCTATGAACCATATTATGTGAACTAATTTATTTTTTTAATGTACTTAATAGTTTTATATATGTTCTTTTTAATAGTATTTGTGGATAAGCATTCTATTACTGCAGAACATGATTATAAGGATTTTTTTTTATCTATGTAATATCTGAAAGTGCATAATAGTATGTTAAATAAGGAAAAAAGTTTTATTTATGTATTATCTGAAAGTGCATAAGAATATGTTAAATGTGTTTGTATAAGACCATATTAGTGTGTAGCATAAATTATCATTCTAGCCTTATGTCAGATTTTTTAATAATACATGTCTACAATGTACTGTAATATAATCATGTACTGTACATATTGCTGCTCTGTTCCCCACCTATAATATCTACCATTAGGTCTATAATATATCACTAGTACCCAGCATTTTATTATTATTATTATTATTATTATTGGGTACATGATATGATTCTCCGGTTCACAGCAGTCTACACTCTTGTCCCCGTTATTGTCGTAAAATATTTCATTTGCATAGGATTCATTTGTTTCATAATATTAGAATGGTACTAGGTATCTGTTTGCAGTCTTATTATAATAAGTTATATATTTCTTATGCATGTCTAATTTTGTCCTGTGGATAGCAAACAATAATATTTTAAATGTCTGACAAAAGTTTCTAATATACACTGAAGAGAATATAAATTTTGTGTAATTTTCCTATTGCGAAGAAAGCATGAAATATTCCATTACACAGATTTCATCTTTGTTTACCTCCATTTGCCTTCAATCATTAAGTATGCATGAATTATATCAAGAAACAAACATACCATCTTAAAAGTTATGAAGATAATTTGCTGGACGTTTCATAGTATATTGGAATATAAATTTTTCACTTAAATCTCCGAATAAATCAAGAAATAATGATGGATAAGGAATGTGTCTGATTAGTCTATATATTATATAAAGTAGCTTCATGGAACATATATTGAAAGCAGGAGCACAATATAGAGAACTGAGACTTTATAAACATAATTTTTGATTGATTGTTTTTTATTGAGTAAGAATCGAAATTTCGGAAAAAATGTATACCAAAAATAATATGCAAATTCTACTGACATGGACTGCATAAATGCTGTTATTATATATAAGCCACAATAATAGAAAGTAAATAGCAAATTTACGAGTGTTATTTAAAAGACCGGTACACTTTGTTGTACAAAAATTAGATTATCAAAGTAACAGTAAATGTCTTAGCAAATAATAGTCTGAGTGATGATAAGGTGATACTGTGACACAAAACTGAAGGATTTTAATCTTAAGGCATTAAGGTACGGTTAACCACAAGAATTCTTACACAGTCTATATGGAAAGAGAGGTCATTATTTTGGAAGTACTGCAATGAATGGTCTACCAAGTGCAAGACTATGTACAAGCATTACAACATTATTATTAGGTTTGATATTTTGGTTCGGTGATTACCAAAATATCAAACCTAATAATAATGTTGTAATTCTGTTTCGTAGTCTTGCATTTTGTATATGTTGTAAAAGCTTGAACACAACCTAATAATAATTTTGTATTGCTGTTACGTAGTTTTGCATTTTCTATATGTTGTAAAAGCTTGACAACAACAGAGTGTGTGTCACTTCTTGTGGCCTATTAATAGTACATTTGGTACATTCGAGAGACGGCATTAATTTATCCGAAGTATGCCAGGAAATAAGACCAGTTTCACAAAAATAGTGGTGTCCTGTTGCTTGGAATTGTTTGGGAGAATTACTTACTTCAGAATAACCAATACTGTACTCTTCCCTGAAGCTTGTACAGTACATAAGAAATCATGTAATGGTAAAACACAGATGATCATGATACTTCAATTTTGTGCTAAGCAATTTTGTCTTTTACTCTAACTTTACTTAGCGAAACGAAAAAAACAAAAAAAAACATGATTACTGTATGATGTTTCAATTTTGTATTTAGATATATATATATATTTTTGTTAGTGTAATTTTACTTAGCGAAACGAAATAAATAAAAAACAGATGATCATGATGTTTCAATTTTGTATTTACCGGTAGCTATATTTTTTTTAGTGTAACTTTACTTAGCGAAACGAAATAAATCTGAATGTACATACAGTACGTAGAGAGATACAAATTTGACATAAGGTCGGAAAAATGGAAGTAAGTTTTTATGTGATGGCTTCAAGTGTACTCGTGTCCTCCATCTCCATAATCCATATTTTTGCGAGTCGCCAGGAGCTATGCCCCCGCTCACACAACACATGAGGATTACCACTTTTTGGAAGCTGGATGTATCAGAGAGGAGGTTGCTAGGGGGGTTGTCGTCGCTGCACCAGGCTGAAACAATGACACCTGAGAGCTTTAGTTAGTTAGTTAGTTAGTTTGTTTGTTTGTTTGTTGTTCTTTCATATCCAATCAAAGTACGTTCTATATTTTGCTGTAGTACATGTAGTGGTAATCTGTTCATCTGGTAACTTTTTTTTTTTTTTATCAACCAACCTGGATTTTCTGTCTGTTAACATGATCTCAAAGCCTATTGATAAACTCGCAAAAAAAGAAATAATTGAATGTTCATGATGCATATAGAAATGGCTTGTGTCTGCCCGTCACGGAACTGAATCCGGACCCAGAAACATTGAAAAAAATACGTATTTTTTCATCCATGCAAAACAGGGAATGTCGAAGGTTTTTTCTCCATCGAGCGACTTATCGTTGTACGTTGTTGGCTTCAGAGCAGTTTCCCAATTTTTGTCACATCTTAGAGAAACTGTTCCTACCCCATAAGAGGGAAGTAGTGTTGGCAATTTTGAAGCAACTTATTCCTCCAAACTATTCCAAGCAACAGGACACCATTATTTTTTGTTAATCTGGCTGTGTTTCATGGCATATTAAGGAGGAATCAGTAGCCCTCCAATGTACCAAAAGTATAAGACTCCCATAAGGGGTAAGTAGTGTAGTGTTGGTTAATCTGGACTTGCTGATTCCTCCAAACTATCCCAAGCAACAGCCCACCATTATTAATAAGCTTCCAATTTGCCAACAATATCACAGATTCTTTAAATGCGATCGGAGGCATTTTCTCTCTCCGTTCATGTCATAGACAAAAGTTATGAAAGTAATTAGTTATCCACGCCTCAGGAAAACTGGGCGTTAATTTCTCTCGTTAATTTGTGTCTCAATAGCAAAGTAAAGTAAGTCTTGTACTGTGTTTTTTTTTTCTCCGGAAAATTAAAATGGCAGTTTTTCTATCTTCAGATATTCTCTTAAGAATTATTTAATACTCTCTGCCTTATTGATAAGGTGTGTGTAGGTCTAGTCTAATTGGCATAAACTGATTTTAACAGAATTCCATTAGGCTGCCTTGAAAAAAAAAGACATAAGTGTTATAAAAATACCACATAGAAAGTTATCTTCATATACAAGTTTAATGTAAGAACTACCAAAGTAGTAAGCACGTAAAAAGGGATCTTAAAACATGTTAGTTATTGCGTGTCGGACGGAAACAAAACATGAAAATATTATCTCTATAGAGGTTTCTCCTTGGACTGCAGTTTCCATAAGGTAGTCAGGGACCGGTAATGCTCTAGTTTCATAAGCAGTTTTATTAATGCGAAGGAAAATACCAATTACTGAATACTAATACTAAACTAATACAAAATTTTATCCCCACAGTAAAGTAATCTGTTTTGTATATGTATCGGATAAGTGAGATTAATTTGCTGGTTCGAGGTGAATAGAAAATATAAGATGCTAGTACCTTTGCTGTCTGAAATAAAACATCATATAATATATAAGATGTATAATGGTGTTGGCAGATAGAAAACTATACTGATTCCTTAATGCTAGATCAAAAAACAACATCTGTACTGAGTGAATCCGTCTCATGGCACAGCTTGGAGTATTCAGTAACCTCCAATTCACCGACATCACCATGCACAGGACACCCAACAAATTAACCTAAATTATGCATCAACGCCATCACTGTAATTTTGAGGGTGAGTGTAGGGAGGTCTCACAACTCTGACGTGTTCCGAAGAAGTCTAATATGATAATAATTGTATCTAAAAACAAATTAACATCGATAACATAGAAAAGGCGGAATGTAACCAAGCAAGAATACATGACTGAAATTTTTGTAGATCTATTGTCACGCACATACAAGACAAGTGATATTTAATTTAAGCTATATTTTTTCTATATCTCGTCAATCGTTTTCCTGACACACACTGAGGCTGTGTAGATTCCTCTATTATACAGTTAGGCTTCATCACGTCTAATACAGTATGTGCCGTTCCTACCGTGAAAAAATACATATCGTAAATATTTAAGCTATTGAGTATGAACATTAGAGTATTTCATTATTCTGCTCTTCGGTGTTTTGTGATGATAATGCAAAACTGAACTGTGAAAGTTTATATAAGCTTACGATGACCTCTGTGTTCGGACGGTGAATAATACCATATAATTTATTAATGGAAGATAATGTTGTAGGTTAAATTTAAAGCATTTTTAGTAATGGTACATACAGCCTCTGTCTTATATTTGCGTCCATCATATCCCCTAAAATTTAAATCTTGACCAAACGACAAGAAATATAGTAACAAGGAACGTCTGGTGTCCCTTCAAAGACTTTACTAAATCATAACTCGCATGTCTTACTTCCCTTCCCTTCCATCCCCTGCCCTCCTCCACGACCTGCCAACAGAGGAGGAGGAGGAGGAGGAGAAAGAGGAGAGGAGGAGGAGGAGGAGGTGAAAGAGGAGAGGAGAGGAGAGGAGGAGAAGGAGGAGGTGAAAGAGGAGAGGAGAGGAGGAGGAAGAGGAGGAGGAGGTGAAAGAGGAGAGGAGGAGGAGGAGGAGGTGGTGAAAGTAAAGGCGGTGTCCAGGGAGTTCAGGGTCTGGAAGCTGGCCCGTGGTTCAGAAAAAATCTTGAGACCCCTTCCTCCTCTTTATGGGACATTTTTTTATATACATTTTTTTTATCTAATGGAAGGAAAGGCGACGGTATAGCGTGCGTGTGCTGCCATTGGCCCCCCTTCCTTCCTGCATAAAAAAGTAACCTCAGTCAAGAGAAGAAAGCTCCATTTTTTTCAAGGATGGTTTTTGCATGTGTGTGTGAATCCTGAAACATGGAGGTCCACCTTCACCACGCTGTCCACACATGCACACATACACACACTTACACATGCACACACAGGAGTAGACACACACTTACTTACACATGCACACACAGAAGTAGACATGCACACTTATACATGCACAAACAGGAGTAGACATGCACACTAATACATGCACAAACAGGAATAGACACACACTTACACACACGCACGCACATACTTTCACATGCACATACACACATACTTACACATGCACATACACACATACACACACATATACAGATGCTTACACATGCACAAACAAGGGTAGAAGCACACCCAGAAACAGACACAAATGTACACCCGAATTGAGTGTTCTATGATAGACAGTAATGATCTCGATTACAGGAACTACATTCTATGGAAATCTATGACCCAAAATATTTACAATGCAATCTTTGGCTGTGTGTCTCTCAGTTGAAGAATCTTTTGTCTATATATAATAATCATCAGATTTTATAAACCTAAATATAAACAAGAAGCTGTTACAATTTTTTCATCCACTTGTAACGTTGCTTTGTTTTCGTGTCGATCGTCTGAGTGATGATAATCTTACGCGTATCCAACAACGGAAATAATTTACAGGTAAGATGCCGTATAATGCCAACAGTATAGTTAACCAAACCTTGATCATTTCTGCGCCATAATATGCAACAACAAAAGTTCAGGAAGTCCCCAAGATGAAAATAGTAAGGGAGAATAACATAACGCTCGCAAAGCAATACAGATAAATACCTTCACCGAACTTCCTGTCAGCTCTTCCTAAATAAATAAATAAATAAATAACATCTCAGGTTTTGTAGAGACTCCTCTTGGCTTCCCCCGCTGCGGAACCCAAGAGCCACTGGAAAAAAATTAGTCGGGGAGAAAAATGTCATGTCACAGAGAGACTATGACATGACCTACCTTCTTTCTTGCAGTCCTTCTTACAGCGTTATTTCCTTCCAGAGAGTTGTGAAGTAACGTTATGTGAATATGGGCTCATCATGATTTTTTTTTTACCTGCATCTTTCTCGGAATATTTTTTGAGTGGCGAACAATTTCTTTATTTTCGTTTTACCATTAATAATTTCCTGAACTCCTATGCGTCTTTATTATTACCCAAAAAGTTTTCAATGCATTCTATAACACCCCAGATAATATGATAAAATATTATGAAAGAAACGGCCGGCCACAATACGTATCTTTCATCAGGTATTTTAAGTTGATATGTGGGGATGTGGGAAATTTTGTTGTCATTATTTACATGGTCACAAGAGCAGTCACAAAAAATTCAAAGATGTATGTGATTAAATTTCTATTTCTGGTAAAGTTGGTCTGTCGTGGCCTCCTCCAAACTGTGTCACAAAGCAGCATCCTTACTCGCAGATTCTGTTTCATGACGTAATTTTTAATGGTTCAGGAGCAATTATGAGACACCGGAAAATTCTGTGTTCTTTATTAAATGGTGCCGCTTATATGTACAGTAGTATATATATTTCGCCAGTTCACAGGTTAGGTTGTGAGATCTTAGGCTGGTGGCGGACCTGGGTTTCCCTATAGGACATAAAGCATTGAGTTATCGTGACTGGAAATATAGGTATATATAACTTAGAGGATTTAAGGGAATAGTAGTGTTGGTAAATCTGGAGCAACTCATTCCTCCAAGCGACAGGCGACCATTATTTTTGTTAATTTGGTCCTGTTTTCTGGCATAACTTTGAAATAAGAGTTGCCCCAGATTTACCAACACTATATACCCTCCCCTTAATTAATTGGTTCAGCTGAGGAAAGTGTCAAGCAGGAATGTGAAAGCGAGGGCATTTCGTATTTGGATAATCTCACATTGTTGCTGGTTCTGTTGGGTAGCGAAATAATTATTGTGTCATATCATATAATTTAACCCCGTCAGTGTTCGGTGTCCTTTCGCTTAACATATAGCCTACATCCTTGAGTTATTGTGCAGTCCTAGTAAGTATAATTATGCTCGCCAATTCTCCAACTTGAAATATCATTCGTTCACTTACCGCAACAAGAAGTAAGGTGCAGTAAAGTGAATAAATCGTGGTGTGCCAGTAATTGTTTATGAAGAGAAAAAAAAAACTTTGATATTAAGAGGCTAATGATATCATCTCTTATATGGTAGCCTACTCTGTTTTTAGGAATTATTGATGAGGTTCACATGATAACTGATATTAATTAACTGCGGAAGAAATTTTGCATGTAGACATTATTAGAATATTCCTTTTTTTAAATTTTATTATAGTGATATAAACATTGTGTGCAAAACGTCTCGGCCTGACATTTAAAAACCCAACACAAAAGGCTGATATTCGTGTACTTGGGAATGTAGGTTTATGGACAAGAACTGTGCGAATAATTATGATGTTTTTCGTACGTAAAAAATTGGGTATTAAGAGCTCTTTAATATTCTAATTCCAGAAATATAAAATACGCTCAGTGCAGAAGAGAAATAATTTACGATAACTCAAGAGACAATTAACTATTTGAGATATTGAGTGTCCCTGTGAAAGCAACACGGATTTTCTATCATTCAGAGCAAACGAAGCAAAAATAATTAACCTATGAATCTATTAAATTAGCTTAGGAACTACAGCAATCATTTATAGTGTTGATATTAATAAACTAACATAATATCTGTCTGTTTTTCATGCTGCTCGTAGGTTCACAATGCATAATATACCTCTAATCCATTTCTGTACTAAGGAAATATTCGGTATATCGGCAACTAACGTGGTATTCCATTTGTCATCGATCCTACAGTGTGTATTGCAGTATTGACAGTCGACTAGCAGTAGCGTCTGTTTCTTCAGTTATTTAAAAAAAAACTCTTGTTTGAGTGACGGAAGGCGAAAAGTCTATGAAATATGTTGGTGCTGTTTATCTTGCTCTCCTGTTGTAAGTTTTGGCACGGTTATATGTGATACAAGTAGATATTAACCCCTTAAACAACAACACACACACATGCTTACATCCACACAAGTATTTTCACAACACGCACACAAATTTACACATAAGCAGACATAATACATTCACTTTCGCATCCAGTGAAGTGACTTTCCAAGATGTTAATTTCTCTTCTGTTGTTCTGAATTAGAGAATATGGAAATCTCAGAAAAGAACGATAACGAAAAGAATAATAATCAAGTTATATACGAATTGTTTTCCTTTATCAACCCATGAATATTATTACGGTATACTCTAACTAACACTAGATGATCTTTCTCGTCGGAGGGAAACACTCGACGATTGGAGGTTACGATCTATCTAAGTATATTCATTATGCATCTTACACAAGTTGCCTGAAATAATACCAGGCCATTATATATGAGACAGAAAATCCCAGGTTCTGTAAGTCACGAGATGTTTGGGATAATAAGTATTTAGTTTAGTGACAGGAAGTAAAATCATTGTGTTCAAAGTTGAGGATTCTCAGCAACTTGTGATGGATTATAATTTTGCAAAGGAGGAAGAATTATGATATATTTCTTTACTGCATGACGCTCGCCATATTGAAAAAGGCATTTGCACTATACACGATCGCAGTAACAATTGCATAATGAGATAAATATTTATTCGTAAATCTCTAGGAGCAACTTAAAAAATGTTAGGTGTCTTAAAGTGTTTGTAGGAGGTTAATGTAAAATTTCATCAACAAATTATATAATACTGATAGAAATTCCAACTCTTTTTTCCGCAAAGTACGTTTCTGTGTCTGAAAGTATAAGGACCATAATTATAATAATGCTGCATTGAATTATACTAATATCAATTAAGAGCAACAGTGTAATGTAATCAAGAACATTCCATTATTGTTATCATGGTAACCTACTTTTGATTGCAACATTACCCAGCACCCCTCGCCTCCACCATGCCCCCGTGTTGGGTCGTGGCGGGGGTCTGAAGGGGGCGGTGTTTGGGGGTCAGACCCACGCCCCGAGGTACCCCAGTGTGTGTTTCCCTTCCGTCCGACGTCTACCCTCGGTTTCTCACTCTCATTATATTGCCTCGCATTATTACGCTAAAATACGATTAATATTTTCTTCAAGACACTGTACTTACCTCGTGATGGATCCTCTGCTGAGTCTGCTCCTGGTGAGTTGATTTTTTACACTTTCTTAGAACTGGTCCTTAGGTTTACAAAAGACGTCCGAGTCGAGAGTAAAATCAGCCGGTGTTATTTAGAATACTGTTACAAGTACTGTTAATACTTTGAGATAGCAGAATCATCAATTGAATATATAAACAAAATATTTCGTGGAAGGTTAACACTGTATATAGTGTCACACTTTCACTCTTGTATCGAGAAGAGAATTTACACTGGAGTGAACATCAACAAGGTGAAGGAAGCCCACAGTGGCAAAGGAAAAGGTTTGATACAAATAGTTTCGGCGACAACTGTCTCTTTCTTCAGTGTTGGACAGACAGAGAGAGAGAGAATGATTGAAACCTTTTCGTCTGTCGCCACTGTGGGTTTCCTTCACCTCACCTCCGTATCGTTGTAAATTTTGTGTTATTTGGGAGATGTGAACAGTGATTGTCCAAGTACTCACACTTAGATGTCATGATTATGTTTGTTATCCCGATGGTGTCACCCAGAACGCAGGTATGAAGGTACGGGTTGTAGGAATGCTGGTCAATTTAGCGGTTTTTCTGTCTCTAGTTTTGTACATTTCCGATGTTCGTGACTATAATTATATTGGGCCAAAGTAATTCATAACTAATATTGAACTGTGATATTCTTAATGTACGAATACCATCACCTTGTATTTTCTGTTTCCTTTGAAGTTCTTACCAGATCTGAAAGTTAAACAAGCTGTTTGGGGTTTATAAAAATCGCCAATAATTGTCGCTGTTGTAAGTTATAAATGAACATGAATGAGTGCAGCTTTAGGAAAGAATTTGTGCCACTTTTAATAATCATTTTGGGATTCACAGAACAAAATTTTTGACGCAAAACGAATTCTGTATGAGGAAGAACTATTCCGAATAAGGTTTCAAGACTATAATGCTGTGGAATTATGTTTTATCAAGTAAAAATTGGGTATTAGTAATAAAGGCTTCCTCTCGTAATGGGCAGGTTTTATATAGTTTTTCAGGGCCTTATACAATTTACCAATATTTACTTACTTGAGAAATTTCTTGTCACGTTATATAAAATTGATATTGCTGTTACATAAATAATAATCCACCCTGAACAAAAATTCCTTATAGATGTTTGTGCATGTGAACCTGATGATGTTGATGAGGTCTAGATATTAACGATAAATCCTTTCTCCTTTATATCCTTATATATAATGCTATTGATTATACTGTTCATATAAATACAGAACTACATGGTGAAAATAGTGTAAGGAAATCGCTCAAGAAGAAGGTGATTCGCTTTCATCCATACTTGCTAGAAATTATTATCCAGCTCATGCCATTGATTGTACTTTTAAATACGGGACTACATGGTGAAAATTGTATAAGGAAATCGCTCAGCAAGATATTGTTTGAATGTAATTCGTTTTGATACTTGCTAGAAAATATCCAGCTCATGCCATTGATTGTACTTATAAATACTGGTCTACATGGTGAAAATTGTGTAAGGAAATCGCTCAGCAAGATATTATTTGAAGGTACTCTGGCAATCCAAAATTTGTATCCAGGTCTTGTTATAGTTTCGAATAATTTGGCATACAAGTGAACCAATTACAACGTTTATCCTGTTTCATATTTGCTTGAGCTCGCTTAATACTCGATCAGGCTATTTGAAGCAACCCTGGATGCATATTTTAGATTGTGAGTGTACGGTAATTCGTTTTGATACTTGCTAGAAAATATCAAGCTCATTGTACTCATGCCATTGATTGTACTTATAAATACAGGAGTACATGGTGAAAATAGTGTAAGGAATTGCAAGTGTGGAATGTATTGTGAGGAGGGGTACACCAGTCTAGTCCTGAAGTGGAGGGCTGGATCCATGGCTGACTGGCTGACTGGATGGCTGGATGTACTCAAGGGCAATAACGGTGAACGTTTTGAAGTCGACTAAAGCATAATGCAATAAAGAAAAAGACTGCTCGAAATAAAAATCGGCGCAACAGAAATTTCACGCGGAACGAAACAGTAAAACTAAAAATGAAAAAATAAACACAGATTCCATAGTAAAGTGAGACAGGGAAAATTGGTTCAGCAAAAATTCAGCTTGTATATACCTTACCGCATGATGACTTTCTTAGCATAAATATTAGCACATATCTTGTAGTCCTTTAATTTTCATCAGGAGAATATTGTTACATATATATTTACACGTTGTAGTTGTTGTTGTTGTTGTTTTATTTTTATTATCGAGAGGGATTGTAAAAAATATTGTGCTGGCATTTCTGGAAAACATGTGAGAGTTTATAATGTTATCAAGAAGAGCATATACTTCCAATGTCGTTAGTTATTTTAATCATTTTGCAGTGCCATTCCTACAAACTTAGCCCCCAGAAAATATTACCAAGCAACTGATGTACAGCCACAATCAAATAACCACCGACACCTTCCTTCCATCGTGCAAATAATCAGTATCATATCAATATATAATCATTCAACACCTTACGTCAACTCAACTCCCTCAATTATTTTTATGAGGTGCTGCAAAATCATACACGTGTTGTTCTTTATTACCAAGATATTTACTACGATGGAAGGAAAGTGTCGGTGGATATTTGATTGTGGCTGTACAGTGGTATTGGTTATTGCACATCACTATGGCCTCCTTATCCCTTTCCTAGATCAGAGGAATTATATATCTGCCTACATGTATATAGTATTTGGATGATAAATTGGCAACATTGGTGTGCTGCCAAATGTTCTTCCTTTTTGATATCACGTCGTTGTGAAGGTTATAAAGTATTCCCCTTCTGAAACACGTTTTAAGTCATTTTGTTCTTTGGATTGTCAGTACATGATCATATTCCAAATTATGATTGAGGATATTGCTAGCCAGTTTTTTTTAGGAACCTTGATCTCGTACTTTTTCTACCTTCCATTATTTTAGATAGACTTATAAAATAACAAATGAAATGCATTCTAAAATGGAGAGGGAAAGAAGAATTTCTTAAATATTCATTAACACATCATCATTAACCACTAATTCAAAAAGAAACACCGGCCAACAATAATATCAAGGGAAAGAAGAATCAAAACAATCAATAACATTCATGCCCATGCACTAAAGCTCATTGTTGCAGCACCATAAATTCAGCAAGAGTTTAATAATATTGCAAAGGCATGACGGCTCACACAAACAACCCCAAATCTGATGCCATGAAAAGTGACTAACTCGGTCACCCAGTTGCACACCAGACAAGGAAACACTCACTGCTTCATCCTTCGTCTTAAAATGCAAGAGTTGATTTTACTCGGGCCGTCGCTCTCCCTCTCTCACTCCCTCTCCCCTTCCCTCCAACACTACCACCCGTACTTCCCCTCTCCCCTCCTTCATTTTTGCCGTCCAAGGCTAGGAGGTGTTGGGTAGGTTCCTCTCCTTCTTCCCTCCCCCCTCCTCCTCCTCCTCTGGTTCTTCCCTCTCCCTTCCTCCTCCTTCCCTGTACTGAGATCCCCATGCCTACCCCTCGATCTGGGTGCTACTTTTTAGCGTCAGGTGTCTGTGTGAGGATTAATCTTCGTCAAAATATTCTGAGCAAAAGTTAGTTGGGCAGGACTTGTGGTGTCCGGATGCCGTTGTTGCCGAGGTTCAATGTGGGTGAGAAGGGCATGAAGCGGCCGGAAAGGAAACTAACCAAGTGTGTCCCGTTTGAGGATCTCTATGCAGCTACGCGATCTCTTTTTTCATATAAGTGCTTGATAGATATTTAATACAGTAGTTGCATCTTTCTACTGTTGTTGTATGATAATGTAAACCAATCGTCCTAACATATAACGTAACCTTTAATTAATCTACTCAAAGCTGACCTATAAATAATCAAGTCTGAATGGTGTGTAGAAACATGGGAATAACATAAGTTCCAAACCGGGTATACCTGACTACTATCTGATGAGTGATGTGAGCCGGATACCAATAGCGGTTTGACATTCACACCGGTGGTCGGAGGTCGCATTACTTCTCGTCCTTAATTTCGGTCCAGTGCTGATCATACTGTTGTAATTCTGGAGCAACTGAGTCCTCCAAACTAGTCCAAGTAATAGGACAGCATTAATTTTGTTACTCTTTCCTGGCATACTTTGGAGAAATCAAGGCTCTCCAATGTACAGCCACAATCAAATAATCACCGACACTTTCCTTCCATCGTACAAATAAATCAGTATCATATCAAAATATAATCATACAACACCTTACGTCAACTCAACCCCATCAATTATTATTATGAGGTGCTACAAAATCCTACACGTGTTGTTCTTTATTACCAAGATGTTTACTACGATGGAAGGAAAGTGTCGGTGGATATTTGATTGTGGCTGTACCTAAAGTATAATAATATCCCCTCAATTAATGGGTGTCTGCCTTCATGACTCTCGTTATTCGTCAAGTGAATATAGTAAGGGACCCTGTGATATGGTTAGACAATTGGAGGTAAATGAGTCCTTCAAATATTGCCACGAAACACCACCTATAGGGGAAGAGTGTGTTTAGGGGCATAGTCAGGAGGAATCAGAAGCCTCCAATTCCCATACACGATCACAGGGTCCTTAACTAACTACCTATATTCATACATGCCATCACTACTCCAAGTAACTGCTCAATGATACGTTCTGTTGAATAAAGATACTTGGCGATTTTTTCAAGTTTGAGAAAGAGGAGGACTTATAAAGGCTTTCATGTCCGAAAAATGTATAATATAAGCTGAAGTATTTAGATAATTGACCTTTCACCTCCTTGCATCCTGATATAAAATGTCGGTGGTGTCGTGTTTGATGATGCGAGATTACTGTAAACTAAAAGTGGGAGGCAATTATATTTTATAGAAGGTCGATGGCCTCACACCAGGAAACACACACTCTCACTGTCTTATATTTATAATATTTGTTCCCTTCTTTCCTAATTTTAAGACGACATGAATAGTTTATATACATACAGTCGCCCTCAATTAGGAATGGGACAGCGCATTTCATCTCTTAAGTAGAAGATAGTGGTCCCAGTGTATTTGTTTTCATACAATGCTACTGAGTCAGAGTAAACCCACTGAGCACATTTATTTTTTATTTTCATTTGAAGCTGTATCATCAACAAACACAATGGTACCAGAAGTGCCCAGACCCCCCAAAAAAATATTCAACTTGCCAAACTTCAGTATCATTTTACACATTGGTGACAGTACACATCATTTATATTGCGAAACTATTAACTTGTGAAATTATATAGTAACTGGTGGTAAAGTTTGTCCTTCGAATGATTTTCTCGTACATGCGTTGCTGGTAACATACTGATTAACCAATAAATGTAAGATATATATATAAGGTTAGTGTTTCGCTGTAGGGTGTTTGTATTCTCGTGTGCATGACTGTGTATATCAGTGTGTGTATAAGTGTGTGTGTGTGTGTGTGTGTGTGTGTGACGGGGGTGTTCACTGGGTTAAGTAATTACGGAGTTGCATGATTAGGAATAATTTAAGTCATAATGCTTAGGATGGGTAGCTGTTGACCCCGAAAAGCAAACAGATGACTCACCAACACTAATTAAAACGGATCTGTGCTTGAGGGATAATAAATGTGGCCACAATTTTTATTTAAGGGGATACATATATTATACTTTTTTTTCTATTAGAGCGCCTTGATTCCTCTAAAGTATGCCGGGAAACAGGACAGGATTAACAAAGATAATGTTGGTCTGTTGCTTGGAATAGTTTAGAGGAATCAGTTGCTCCAGATTTACACCCCTGAACTACATCCTTTATTATATATACTATGTTCACTAAGATTTCGAATTACCGCCTACCAAGTACATTTTTTGTTTCCCATGCCAGTTTGATTACCACTATATAAGAGTCCATAAAACCCCTCGTTGGTAAATTGGAGGGATACTGCTTTTTCCAAACTATGCTAGGAAACATGTGACGTCAGTGTTTATATAATGGAATCTGTTTCGTGGCTTAGTTTGGAGTATTAAAGAGCCTTCCAATTTACCTCCAAGTGAATATTTCCTCATAATGAACAAAATTTACGACCAAAGCCTGTCTTCAATTCGCCCAATAGTTTTTTTAGAGGAACTTTGAGGAACGACTGTAAAGTGGGTTATGATTATATAGGTGTTAAGGACCCTGTGATGTAGTTAGAAAATTAGAAGTTAGCGAGTCCTACAAACATTGCCACGAAACCCCACCAGTATTGAAGGAGTTTGTTTCGTGGCATAGTCGGGAGGAATCAGAAGCCACCGAGTCTCATAAACGATCACATGCAGGGTCATTAAAAGGTGTAGAGAGAATGAAACCTTGGCCCCATGTCTCATTATTTCCATTTTGTTTTGTTTCTTCCCTGCTACATATTTCAAGTCTTTATTTTCGCCATGTATATATCAAACAAGTCACTGAAATCATCTCGTCAATCTGCCATCACAGCATATCATTACAATATTATATACCTTTCCATACAGGTGTTGTTGGTAAATTGACAACGAATATCTGTATAACTCATCCCAAGTGGTGAGGTAATGATAATATAGAGATTTTTGTTCAAACGATCCATGAATAATTACTTCCCTGAAAACACATAATATTTTATGAAGACATGAAAAAGTAGTTTTTTTTTTTTTTTTATGTTCAACACCTTTTATTATCATATTTATTTCTACAGGCGATCACGTTGTAATATTCTACCGAGTGTGGGTTATTATTATTATTATTATCATTATTATTTTTATTATTATTATTATTTTTATAGTAGTGAATCTCAGGAGGATAGTGATCAGGGCCATACTTTTATCCCTGTGAACAAACACCGTCAGTTTGGATGCTCTCGTTGGCAGAAAAACACAATATGTAAAGGAGTAGAATTATAACAAAAAGGTCTAATATAACCTTGACAACATGGTAACGGTTCGTGTGTCTCAACTAGTAATTATAGAGCCAACTTTCCCCGTCTCAATCTTTTGTTTTTGGTGTCGTCTAAATCAATGTAATTTAAACTTTTTCTTGCCTATATTCTGTGATCTGTCCGGCATTACATTAATTGTAATAATAAATCAAGGCGGGCGGCCGCGTTAAAGATGAGTTACACTTGTAATGACTAAGTAATTACGTAATTACTTCCGGGCAAAAATAATTTTGATTGTATTACTTATCATCTCTGGCCTTGAAGTGTACATGAAACCAAGCTGGTGGGTAATTATGCGTAATTGTCATGCGCTCGTGCATTCCATCACACACACACACACACACACACACACACACACACACACACACACACACACACACACACACACACACACACACACACACACACACACACACACACACACACACACACACACACACACACACACTTGCTTACACACAGACGCACACACGAACTTTATGCACACTCAACACTACACTAAATTGGGCACACATCATTCACATTTACATACATATAAATCTCACACACACACACACACACACACACACACACAGACAGACACACATAAACAACATAATCAGTGCACACAGCAACACACGCCACCATATAATTATTAAGTTTGCATAGCGGCATAATAATTTTGATCTGCGACACAAGCATCTGTATTTATTGATTGTTCTCTGTATTTCGTTTTATTAGTTGTGTTCATCGAGGTACGGTACTTTTCCCGTAATTTCATATTGTCTCTATCAGTGTGTAAGGATGATGTGTCAATGAATTAGAAAATGTAGCGCAGAATAGGCTATGTGTTGTACGGTATTGAAAGGTTTCCTGTGTCTTTTGATACGTGTGTGTGTCTGTGTGTGTGTTTGGAGTCTTTTGTTTCGTGTATTCTATTGCTTCTGCTTTGTTATAGTTTTTTATTCCACCTGGTGTATTTCGCTAAATCTATATTGTGTATTTTAAAGCTTTTTATGGCTTTGCATATTCCCAGCCATTGTTTTTGTTTAAATATACATTCATTTATATACATGTAAATCTATCCATCTATCTATAAATGAATAATACATAATTATATACTGTATAAAATTATGAATATTATCCCAGAGTCAATAGCTTGCATCAGAGACCTAAACTAACACCAGATGATTTTATAATGCACAGAAATGAACCTAATATATAAAATTTAACCCGCATTGGAGTATCATGTAATATGTAAAGGCGAACTGATTCCTCCAACTTTAGCCTCAAAACGATAAATAATATGTAGTATATTAGAGGCTGTATGTTTCTTTTTTGCATATTATAAGGAATCAACTTCTTTCAATTCACCACAAAATTACACGATACAAATATAAGAATCTGAAATCTCTATAGGCTACGTTCACATTTATAAGTTTAAGAATATCATACAATAACTTCATAACTTTGGATATTGCTGATAATTAGTAGTGTTTCCCACACCTCCATCTAACAACATGTTCAGAGTCGCTTATCATACCTCTCTCCAGGAGTTGAAGACCCAAGGAGCATAAACACACAATTACTGAAGCGCTTATACACAAGTGAGAGAGATAGGGAATGTTGGTTGGTTGGTTGGATGGGATTGGTGAGTCTCTGATGGTGTTGCACGATGATTGTGGTACCGGTACGATGGCTCCTTAGACACAATACAGAGAGCCATGCATGGTACCAGTAACACGCACGCCATCATCAACACTATCAATGTTCTTGAATACGTCGCTCTGTTTGACACTACATGGGGAAAACTGATAACAAGAACTGAGCTCCTTGAAAGGAAGTATGGACAAACAAGAGTACGTCGTGGCATTTGTATTATTATAGTTTCCAATCAATATCGTCAGTAAAGGACACGGTGTCAGCCTCATCTGTATAATTATAATATATATTTCCTCAAAACAAACTTATTGTCCGAATCGATGTACTGTATGTATTTGTATTAAACTTATGGGACAAATCGATGTTTATCACACACCTTCCATACCAGATCTAAACAAAACTGCAACCATAAGGCCAAATAAAACTCATTGCAGATTTTAATATATTTTTATGGGATATAGAAAGTTTGAAGTAGTTTTCACATTATCTTTCACTCATACAGCACAAATATGTATCGAAAAAAATATAAAAAAAATTTCCAGGATATGTATCAGGAAAAAAAAAAAACACGCTGGAAAATTGCATCTGGACAAAAAATAAAAATAAATAAAAATAATAATAATAATATATACATGAGCTCATACACATCCAACTTACGGATCCTATGATCGTGTATGAAATTCGGAGGCTTTTGATTCCTCCTATCTATGCCACGAAACAAGCTCCTTTCCATATAGACGATGTTTCGAGGCAATAACTGAAGGACTCATTTACGTCCAATTTTCTGACTACATGACAGCAGGGTCCCTTAATTAAAGCAGAGGACGATTGAAAATTTTAAAATCAGATACAGAGTAAAATTCCTGTTTATGTCAGGCAATTACCCCTCTCAGTATAAAATGTAAATCAGGCACATGAACATCGCTTAGTAATTCGATCAGGCGGAGCTAACGTCAGGTGATTCAGGTTGCTTATGTAGCGGACAGTAATAGACCTGTTGGGGTGAGAAGGGGAGAGAGAGAGATGGGGTGGGGGAGAGGAGGAGCAGAGAGAGAGAGAGAGAGAGAGAGAGGGGGTGGTAAATAGAGTTGGATAGTTGAGGGGTAGGGGGCAGAGAGAGAGAGAGAGAGAGAGATAGAGATGGTGTGGTGGGTGAAGGGAAGGAGGATAATAGGAGGGGATGAGGGAGCCTATATATAAGAGAGAGAGAGAGAGAGAGAGAGAGAGAGAGAGAGAGAGAGAGAGAGTGAGAGAGAAAACGGGTAGACATGAAAGAGCTTAAATTGAGTAGGATAGTGGAGGGTTGCACATACCAGCTCATACTGATTTCATGTATATATACCTTGTGTGTGTGTGTGTGTGTGTTAGGTAGTACAGAGAGGGGTATGGTGGTGGTAGTGAGGAGGAGGAGGGGTGAAATACCAGTTGGGGGGGAAAGAGTTAGTGTGGGTACAGAGACAGAGAGAGAGAGAGAGAGAGAGAGAGGGAGAGAGTAGGGGAGGGGGGGAGAGAGAAGGGTGTATACACTAGCACAACCAAATACCGGAGAGAGAGAGAGAGAGAGAGAGAGAGAGAGACAGAGAGAGAGAGAGAGAGAGAGAGAGAGAGAGAGAGAGAGGAGGGGGGAGGGTGGGAAGTGGGTAACGGGAGAGTAGGAAAGAGGAGAAGGAGAGGGAGGCGGAAGGGAAGGGGGGGTGAATATACCAACACATCCTGATACCAGAGAGGGAGAGAGGGAGGGAGGGAAGGAGGGGTAGAGAGATGAGGTGGGTGCAGGTGAAGGGAGGAGAGAGGATGTGTGAGGGGAGGTGAGGGGAAGGAAGGAAGGGAAGGAAGGAGGTTTGTCGGGCGAGGGGGAGGTGGGGGATGGAATGGAGAGAGAGAGAATGAGAGGATAATAATAGTAAAGGGTGGATAGAGGTGGAAAAAGGGATGGAGAGAGGAAGAGGTTGGTGTGGGGGCGAGAGAGAGTGGTGGTGGTAGAGATGTGGGGGGGACGGTAGGGTAGTGGTGTTGGTGGGGGTGGTGGGGTGTGTTGTGGTGGATGAGTGGTAATGGTGGTGGGATGTGAGGGTGAGTTGTGATGGTGGTGGGGATAAGGGGGGGATTGTTCGTGGTGGTGATGGTAGTGGGGGGGTTTGTTCGTGGTGGTGGTGGGGGGGAGTGATGCTGGTAGTGGGGAAAAGGGGGGAAGTGTTGGTGGTAGTGGAATAAGGGGGGATTGTTCATGGTAGTAGTGGGGGTATGTGTGGGGGGTGTGGGTGTGGGGGGGTGTTGTGTATATACCGGCACACCCTGATATCGGCCGTAACTTAGGCCTCCATACCCGCTGTGGTCGGTGGCTAGCTGCTATGTATGGGAATGGAGGTGTAGTGCGTGCGCAGGAGAGGACGTCTTTCCCACAGTCTACCAACCAGACAGACAACCAGCCAGCCAGTCCGCCCCTCCTCCTCTCCTCTCTCTCTCACTCACTCTCTCTCTCTCTGTGTGTGTGTGTGTATCCCTCCCTACCTTCCCCCATCCCTCCGTCCCTCACCAGCCCCTCCTACCCCTTCCCCCTCTCTCTCTCTTCTCTGTGTGTATCCTTCCCTGCCTTCCCCGATCCCTACCTCCCTCCCTTTCTCTCTTCTCTGTGTGTATCCCTCCCTACCTTCCCTCCCTCCCTCTCTATCTCTTGCCTGCTCTCTCTCTCACACACACACACACACACACACACACACACTCTCTCCTCTCACTGACTCTCCCTCACTGCCCAGCCTGCTCGCGCCTCTCCGTATTGATTCCCCTCCCTGCGCCCACCCACCTACCTACCTTTGTTGATTACCTGCACATGGGGGAAAAAATTGCAAGCATTTCGAAATTTTTAAAAAAACCCCGTTGTCAGTCTGAGGGGAAAAAATAACAAAACATAAAGTATATATGGAATTAAGCAACATGGATCCTCCCTCCCTCCCTCTTACTCTCTCTCACTCTCTTTCTCTCTCCCCGGGCCTAGCTAGCGGGTGTCCGAGTTTGAATTATGCTGAAAACTCACGAAATGTGTAAAAAGAATAAAAATGTATAGGGGACTTTTTTCCATTTTTTTTTTTTTTTTTTTTTTTTATGATTGTGCGATATTTCTTTTTCCCTTTGCGTGAAATAATTAACAGATTTGACATTTTTTTGTTGTGGATTAAAAAACGCCGGCATTTCAGTAACTTTTTTTTTTCTTTAATATAAGCGAGTTAGATAAAACAAGAGTCAGGCAATGCTAGTAGAGTTGGGGGTTGGTGTAAGTAAGTAAGTAAGTGGAGGGCAGTTTGTTTGGTGTGTGTGTAACCTAATAGTACCATAACTAACTAACTAACTCAGTGAACGTTATAGCAAAGAGTTTAATAACAGTGGGAAGTAGAAGCATTTTTCTCACGTGTAGATTGGTCAACTTGAGAAATTATTATTACATGTTGCATTGTACTCCCCTGCTGCCAATCTTTGCCAGTTGTACATGTAATTAGCTTTTGGTACTCACTCATAACATAACACTACATAACACTACACTATATTGTTTCAATGTTTATTAAAAAAAATGTGAAATTTACCTACCTTATTTCATTTGTTTTATTTTTATGATATTCTAAAGGTTGGCTATGAACTAATTACCACGACTGTACAGCATCCATTTAAATTGGTCTGTTGTGGCGTAATTAGTCAAAAAAAATCAGTGAGCAGTATATGTAGCCTGTATACCTCTCTAAATACCCATAACTCACTCTATATGTTATGAAGTAGAGACAGTGGTAATTAGGTATCATGTATAAAGTGTAGTATTTTTTATTATAATATAAGAAATAATTCGGTTCTGATTATTTCGATGATGCCATGATATTGATGTGTTAAATTTTCTTACATCCTTGTATTAATTATTGTAAAAGGTCTACTGTCATTCCAATATAATGCAAAAGATAGCTGATTTTTAAATAGCAAATTGAAACTTAATTTACTTTATATTTATAGACTTTGGACTTGAGGATTGTTTCATTTCTATAAATAATATCGTCTGGCATTAGTTTCAGACTTTGGAAATGTCATCAGATTATTCCTGAAAGTTTAAATCGGTGTGTACCTTTAGAATATTAAAAAAAAAAAAAACCCAGCTCATATGGGATGTTTTGGATTTGAAGTCTAATTAATAATACTCTCACACTCGGTTGACGCACATTTGACCGATATCATACTTTTTGGTATAATAATTATTTAATGCTCAAGCGCTTTATACATGCTGAAGCAAATAAGAGACCAGGGACTCACTTAATTAAGGTGGTAATTCTTTTTTGGTACATTGGAGTGCCTTCATTCCTCCAAAGTATGCTAGGAAACAGGACCAGAAGAGCAAAAATAATGGTGTTCTGTACAGTGCTTGGAATTGTTTGGAGGACTCAGTTGCTCCAGAATTACCAACACAAAACTTTCCCCTTAAGACGGCTGATTTTTCCATACTATGCTTCACAATATGTCAAGGATGAGACTATTAAGGCAATCTGATTTACTGTTGATATCTTTTTTCCGTAAGTCGTGGAGGACGGGTGATTCCGTTTATTATTATATTTATTATTATCGTTATTATTATCGTTATTATTATTATTATTATTTTTATCATTATTATTATTATTATTATTACTATTATTATTACTATTATTATTATTATTATTATTATTATTATTATTATTATTATTATTTATTTTGCTATATAGGTTTTTTGGTAATAATTCAAGCATGATAATTAAAAGTTTAGTTTGTCATTTTTAGAATTTGGAAGTCGAGAGTGAATGCTGCTGGCAGATAAAGTCTTAAGTTTGTATAAATATCAACTAGTTAACTTACCTTTAATCCTTACCTTTCTCATTATATAAATAAATGAAACGTGCGAAAATATTTAGTTTTGATTTTTGGTTAAAGTTGTACAGTTGCCAGCACATATAACTGATACAGGCAGTGTTGTCAGCCCCTTCTCCTGTACCTGTTATAAGTGCTGGCAATTGTACATAGTAAAAAAAATCAAAATAGTGCTTGGTGGTCTCAGTCAGGGTCAGTCTTAGAGGATCCATGATGAGACTGAGAGTGTTAAGGGGAGGTTATCTTGTTGGTGAATTGGGAGGTCTCTGATTCCTCCAAACTATGCCAGGAGACAGACGCCTTCAGTGGTATATGTACTAATAGGAAATCTGTTTCATGGCATAGTTTGGAGGAATCAGTAACCTTCCAATTTTACCAAGAGAATCTCACCTTAAGGGACCCCGTGATGTAGTCAGAAAATTGGAGGTTAGCGAGTCCTTCAATCATTGCCACGAAACACCACCCGTATTGAAGGAGCTTGTTTCGTGGCATAGTGGAGAGGAATCAAAAGCCACCTAGTCTCATAAACGATTACAGGGTCCTTAATTTATGAGACTAATCTAATGTCCTCTCCGTCACTTCATAGATAGGAAACTGATGGTCGTGTATATTATGTCATGCTCACGAGGGAACTCTGGATTGGGTATACTAAGGATTTCATACATCTTGGCTCTTCCTTATGTCTAGAACATCATGAGACAAGGATTTATTGTTGACGGTTCGGCGCTGCTTACGTCATATTATAATACAGTAGGTTCCTCCTCAATCAATTACTATATTCAGTCCTTCAAGTTATGGTATATTGTACAATTTTAAAAGACTGTGACTCTTTCTCAACTGTACAACATCTTTTATGATTCAGTTTGCATGGTCACTCACATTATGTATATACTGTGTACTCGCAACACCTTTATCGCAACATTATGAGCAAATCCATGACGTCAAGCTTCTATAAACTATACGAACTGACAACGTAATAAAAATTTTGCTACCTTTGGACTATGGTGGTGTACTTGTGATAATTATAGAGTTGTAGGGAGTTTGTCAGGGGCTCAATGTAATGAGTATATTATAATTCGGGTTTACCCAGAGATGACTAATTATTATATGTAACTGATCAGCCGTTATTTAATTAAGGATTTATTATAACTTTCCTGATATATTGCCTTATTATATATATATTTTTTCTCGAGCCATTTCGCCAACAACCCACATTATCAACCCACCACAACACATTCATAACATATTCCACATACATACATACATACACAACATTCCACTGACGGCAACACTCTGCATGGAGCATTTCATTCACACACACACACACACACACACACACACACACACACACACACACACACACACACATTCACAACACATCACTCATAAGAACAACCTCACAAACAACTCATTCACACTTACACTCACAACATATTCACAACTCCTCCACAAAGACTCATTCACAACTCAGCCACGACCACCTCTCATTCAGAACGAGAGAGAGAGAGAGAGAGAGAGAAAGAGAAAGAGGGTCCAGGAAGGGAAGGGAAGGGAAGGAAAGAGGAGAAGGGAGGGAGAACTGGTTGGTGGGAAGGAGGGAGGGAGAAAGAGAGAGAGAGAGAGAGAGAGAAAGCAAGGAGTCAGTGATGAATACATTAAAGGGGGGCGTAAATGATGACGCATGTGTGAGAGAGAGAAAGTTTGAGGGAGGGAAGGCGGGAGGCAAGAGAGAGAGAGAGAGAGAAAGGGAGACGACGAAGAGGAGGAGGAGGAGGAAGAGGAGGAGGAGGAGGAGGAGGAGGGCAGCGATGGGAGGCTCTCACTTATATACACAAGGACTTCTTCTGTAGGGTCCAGTAGAGTCCGTATAAAGGAGGTGCGTGCGTGTGTGTGTGTTTGCGTGTGTGTGTGTGTGCGAGTTTCTTGGGAGGCGTCGAGGATCAGTCAAAAGCTGCGTCGAGAAAACCACAGGATCGCTGAGGTCTTCTTCTGCTGCCTCACTTTTTCTTCGACTCGTTATTTGGGCTTCCATTTTTTTTCCCTCGGTGCAAAAAAAAAAAAAAAAAAAAAAAAATACAAAAGAATAATAAAAAAAAGAAAAAAAGAACTATCAAGGCTTAATTAGATGCGAAAAATTAAATTATTATTATTATTATTATTTTATTATTATTATTATTATTATTATTATTATTATTATTAATATTGGCATTATTAATATTATTATTGGAATTGTTATTATTATTATTATTATTATTATTATTATTATTATTATTATTATTATTATTATTATTATTATTATCAACATTATTGGGCTAAGTGCTAGCATCACATTTCTATTTGCCAAGTGATGATATTTTTATTACAAACGTTTTAGCATGGAAGCTATTTTATTTTTATATATCCTTGGAAATTTTATGTTTACTTTTTTTCTGAGAACAATGCACGTTGTGAATCAATTTTAAAACGTGATGTTTGAATGCATTATTTGTCTGGCTTACGTAAACTAAACAGACATCAGTGAAGAGTGATCATTAACTCTTTCAGGATAGATTTATATGTATTTTATATATATATATATAGTTTTTATGTAGCAGTGGGAGCAGTGAAGAGTTCCCCGGGGGTCGGATCGATCACGAGTTTTGCGCGAGTGCAAAAGAAAAATGGAAGTGAAGTTGATGCAAAGATATTGATATCGCGGGCAGAGTGGACGACTGGGGCGCCACCTCTCGTGTCTCACTCACCTCTCGATATGATCCAATACACTATTTTTCCCACGACTTTACCGGTGGATGTATTTTTAATGACTGCAGGGTATTTGTCTGAGATGATCGAATGTTGATTTGGTCATGAGTAGACAAATCATAGGGCCGATTCCACAGTGACTTTAGTTTGTTATGATCCTCCCCAACCACATTTGTCAAGTCTTAATTACTGTATAGCCTATCCAACAAACTCAGTATCCATATATACATAATCTGTCGGGTAGTTCCATTATTACGATAGTTTCATAGTGGAGTCATCAAATTCATCAAATAATTCACTCATGAGTCATTTACTCAGTTCAGTTTCTTTCGTTAGGGTGCATGCAAACCAAAACAAACCACTGTGGAATCGGCACACAGTCTCCCACAGTATTATAATTATAAGTGATAATGAGTTACTCTATCTGTGTCGTAATTACAATAGTGTAAATGGGTTAATTGATAGACTGCATATTAGATTTATTATAATTATTTTCTGGTGCAATGTTATCTGCTTTTGATACCTGCTGTACCATAACTAGAATTACGTATGAAGCCAAAATGTTTCAAAGAACGAATTTATTGTGTATATTATGACCTGCTTGTGTGCTCTAATGAATATAATAGTTATGAATCTTCCCCCACCTTTATTTTTGTCGATTTGGTCCTGTTTTTTGACATACTTAGGTGGAAATAAGGCACTCTAATGTACCAAAAGTGTGTTACCCACTTAATTTGGTAATTTTCATAGAAGAAGGAAATAAATGAGAGGAGGAACATTCATTTGAAATCTGTATTGCGTGTCTTATGTCTGGTCGGATGCTTTGAAACAGATTAGGGGGTCCATGGGTTTAGGAAAATGAAGAGAAATGTTAGAAATAATTTTTAGATGCATCTCTGTAATAACCAAAAGCTTCAGTAGGAACTTGGCATTATTTTGATTATTTATTTTCGTATAAACAGCAATAATATTAGATAATAATGAACAGTAATAATGCAGAATTAATAGATAAGTTGAATTTAAACTCTAAATTTGCATAATATTGTCCTCAGTTGTCTAATAAAAGAGAGAGTAATAGAAGAAGACAGATATAAACACCAGGAATCTTAAGGACCCTATGATCGTGTACGAAAATTAAAGGCTTCTGATTCCTCCTGAAGATGCCAAGAAACAAACTCCTTCTATAGAGGTGGTGTTTCGTGGCAATATTTGAAGGACTTATTTATCTCCAATTTTCTGACTACATCACATGGTCCCAAACTCATATATATAACTCATCATAACATATCTTCATTATATTCACCTATTCTTCATAGTCAAAAATTTATCAAAAGTTAGGGTGGTACAGACAGTTAATTAAATGTTTACAAAATACTCTGTTAGTTGAGATGGCTGGCTAAAGGATGAGATAAAGTATGCGACCACACCGTTACTTTCTATGTCATTTCAGTTTCTTTGGCGCATGGTCAGTAGTAAGTAATCTTTGGGTCTTCTCGTAATAACAGTGATAATTATTCTTAATATATTGCAAGTTGTTTTTTGTATATACGGATTAGGTGAGGCAGTGAAGATGTGTGTGTGTTTTATATGGATTTTTTTTTTCGTGTTGTGTGTGTGTTTTATATAGGTATTTTTTTCGTGTTGTGTGTGTGTGTTTTATATAGATTTTTTTTTCGTGTTGTGTGTGTGTTATATATTTTTTTTTTTTCGTGTTGTGTGTGTGTGTTGGCTAGGGTAGTGACAGGGGCAGGGGAAGGAATAGGGATAATAGCTAAGACAAGTGGCATTTAAGGGACAGTGATAGGGATAGTGGTGTAAATGCATGTGGTAGGAGGGAAGGTACAGGAATAGGGTTAGTTAGAGAATATGGAGGTTATAGGGACAAGGGCAGACCGAAAAAGGTTTAGTAAGAGGAAGATGTGTGATAATGGCAGGGTATGTGAGTGAAAAAACAGGGTTAGATTTGAGGCAGAGATAAGAATAGGGGCAGAAATGTAGTCAGGGACATGCAGGGATGGGTAAAAGAAAGGATATGTATGTACAGGGGTAGAGCCAGGGAAACAGGGTAGGGAAACAGAGAGGAAAAGGAGTATAGGGATATGAGAAATGGCAGGGGTAGGAAGGGGCTGGATTAGTGTGAGGGATAGGGATGGCAGGGAAAGTGACGTGGAAGGATAGGGACAAGCAGGGGCCAGCATAGGGGGTAGGGACAGGAAAATGTGAGGGAATATAAATCAGAGAGACAGACAGACAGAAAGACAGAGAGAGAAATACATACAGAGATACATACAATCAGAGATACATACGTACAGTACAGTGACACATACAGACAGAAATACGTATAGACAGAGATACATACAGACAGTGACACATACAGACAGATATACATACAGACAGAAATACGTACAGACAGAGACACATACAGACAGAGATACATACAAACAGATAGAGCACAGAGCACTAGAGAGAGTTAGGAACAGAGCACATGGACTAGACAGGACTAGAGTAGAGTAGAGTAGAGTAGAGTAGAGTATAGAGGCTGGCGTGGCTCGGGATGCGTCTGCTAGGAAAAATGGTCGAGTCGGCACAATGGCTGAACAAACATGCAATTTTGTATGAGTGGCGGGACCTCTCTGGCCTCTAGTGGGGGGTGGGGGGGTCAGGCTATGGGGGGGAGGGAAAGGGAGGGGTGGGGTAGAGCTGGTGGTGGAGGGGGGGGGTCTATTAAGGGGTAAGGGGGTTAAGGTAGTGGTGGTGGTGGTGGATGAGGGGGGTTTATCATGAAGGGGGTAGTGGTGGTGATGGGGGTTGGGTAGTGGTGGTGATAGTGTTTTTTTTTAAGGGGTTTGGGTAATGGTGGTGATAGGTGGGGGTATGTTAGTGGGGTTGGGGTATCGGTGGTAGGGGATAGAGGGGAGAGAGGGGAGGAGGAAAGGGTATAGGGGTGGTGGTGGTGGTGGTGGTGTACGTGCTTCTATGTATATTCTGTATATGTATATGCATGAGAGTGTGTGTGTGTGTGTGTGTGTGTGTGTGTGTGTGTGTGTGTGTGTGTGTGACTTTAGGCTATCCGAATATATGTATCCAGAGGCTGTCTCCAGTGGGTTGAAAAAAAGAATTCTATATATGAATAGGGAAAAAAATTCATAGATAAATGGATAGGTAGATAGATGTATATATTCATAGATAGATAGATAGATGTAGATATTTATATAATATAGATAAATAAATGAATATATATATAATATATATATATATATATATATATATATATATATATATATATATATATATATATATATATATATATATATAATATATATATAATATATATATATATATATATATATATATATATATATATATATATATATATATATATATATATATAAATAATTTTATTTATTTTTAAGCGAATTCTTAGTATTTATGTAACCATGAATATAATTGTTCTTTTGTAACTCCCGTGTAATGTAATATTGTTTTATTTTATGATCTATTGTTTTATTTGTAAGTATTATAGTAAAATGTCTGTGTGTTTATTACTTTCATGTATATTTGTTACTAGATTTGTGACAGGTCAGTTGATTTGTACTTAAGCGCTGTTATTTGTGTGTAACATACCTTTTGAAAATATGTGATGATAAAATAATAAAATGACAAATATTCCCATCTGGTTTTTATTATTTTCCAAATACCTACAGTAGATGTAACTGATTAATTATCTAACACGACCAAACAACCCTCATCCATCATCGTAATAACCTCTAATGTTGTATCTGTCACTAAACACCCAATTTATGGCACGGATGTCGTCTATATAATGCATGGCCTTATCAATGGTGGTGAAGAAAAACTGGTAAGGACCCTGTGATCGTGTATGATAATTGGAGGCTACTGATTCCTCCTGACTATGCCACGAAACAAACTCCTTCTATATACAGTAGATGGTGTTTCGTGGCAATACTTGAAGCACTCATTTACCTCCAATATTCTGACTACATCATAGAGTCCTCAAATTAATTAAGAGGATGGTACAGTGTTGTTGGTCAGTCTGGTGCAACTTATTTCTCCAAACTATTCCAAACAACAGTCCACCATTTTTTTTTTTTTTTTTTTTTTTTTTTTTTTGTCAATCAGATCCTGTTTCCTGCATACTTTGGAGAATCAAGACGCACTAATGTACCAAAAGTGTATTACCCAGTGAAGGTGTTGATGGTATGCCTCCTTCCTCTCCCCTATAAATATCAGGGGAAATAAAATAGATAGTTTCATAATTGGTTGTTTACCCACCTACGTTGTCCCTCAAGGAAGGCTAAATATTTATAAATAATATTGTTTATTGGTTCCCTTCTTGTCATCTTCAACTCACTCTTTCAATTCTTCAATGGTCCCTCTTTTCCCTTTATTATTACCACCTCATACATACTTTATTATTACCTCATACATACTTTATTATTACCTCATACATACTTTATTATTACCTCATACATACTTTTTTATTACCTCATACATACTTTTTTATTACCTCATACATACTTAAATAATTACCTCATACATACTTTATTATTACCTCATACATACTTTATTATTACCTCATACATACTTTATTATTACCTCATACATACTTAAATAATTACCTCATACATACTTAAATAATTATCTCATACATACTTTATTATTACCTTATACATACTTACAGTCCCACTTCTCTGTCTGCTTTTCCATCGTACTAAAGGGTCTTGTTAGCTTTGAGCGGTCTTCTTGATTTCTCTTCAGTTCTGATCGTCTGCATTAAAAATAAAAGAATGGAAAATTGATATATAAAAAAACTGCACCATTGTTTCTAACATGGGGAAAGTACACTAACTACGTCATTTACTTATAAGCTTTTACGTGATTTTAATGGAATTGTACTGAAACGTGGATTATTTATTAATTAACGTGTTGAAGACCTGATAGATGTTCAAAGGAATGGGATGCACTTATACCATGTTAAAAATATATCTGTTGTGTGTTTCAGCATTGGAAATTAAAATCTTTATTTATAACGTTTCTATCCAGAATTTGTAGTGAGATCTGTTTCGAATCATTCAATTTTATATTACATCGGTTTATACAATTATGAGAGGAATTGTGTTTAGAAATAATGTGTAATGGACCAAAGGATTCAAAACGATAACATAATGCCTGGATACAAAATTAATACTGGATCGTGAGTTTAAATACAGTCAAAATAAATATAAACCTAAATGTACATATATTACCATCATCGTATCATAATGTCGGCAACTAAATACCAACACGTGTGAAATATGTAGCAACGTAATAATGTATCCGTAGCACATGTCGATAATACCTGCAACAAATTTTACAGTTAGAGTGATACGTACGGTACTCTCTTGATAAATTGTGGGTCTACTGATTCCTCCAAACTATGCCACGAAACAGATCCTCCATTTAAAGCAACATTGAGGTCGTTTGTTTCCTGGCATAGTTTGGAGGAATCAGTAGCCTTTAAATATATCAAATTAGTACTTATCCCCTTAATAAATATTGGTTGGATCTTTTTCGGGAACGTATGGAAGTAATGGAAGGAATTCGGTAATGTTTTAATTTTGGTTATACATACTATCAGATAACTGGAAAATTCGGTTCCTTTTTTTATCAGACTCGGCTAAAATAAATGTGGTGTTTATGATATTTTTTTCTTCAGTGGCTTAGTTTCCTGATGCTATACACTGTCTTACACTGTTTACATGTAGAGAGCAAGGTAGATTTTTATTTTTTACCGTATTTATTTTTTATTCGGTTGGATCCTGGGTGACGAACCTGAGTTATTTTTCTGATGGAGGAGAACTAGATGGACAGACATATATACAGCTCCGTAACTACACGCTCCAGATATATAAATTACATCACAAATAATTAAATATCCAAAAGCCTCTCGGTACAAAGCCAATCTCAGCCTAATTTATAAACAACACAACTAAATTTTAAACAACACATTGTCATGAATTCTAAAGTGAGGAAAAAATAACACTTGGAATATCTAGTCAATTCTCTTTATGCCATAGACAACCAGTCCACATTATGGCATTAAAATTCATGCATTGCCTCTGTACAGATTTTCTTTACACGCAGCGAAAAACAAACAAAAAAACAATGGGAAAACTTCAGTATCCATGTAAATTAATATAATTATATACTTTCCCAATCCCAAAATAACTCTCAGTTTTGCTTCTTTTAATTTTATATCATGTTCATGTCGTAATCCCGTTCATTTCACACACACACACACACACACATACACACACACACACACACACACACATCATGACGTAATGACAGATGGACATAGAGGAGCATCTCAAATTGTACAAAATATAATGTAAAGATACCAACGAAGGGTTTGTGTTCATGACGCCTAGAGACCTTTATAATTAGTTGATAGAAATTTTTATCAGCCTCAGGTGCAAAAAAAAATCCAATCTTCATTTAGATTGTTTTATGATACAGAAGCAGCACACCTTTCTGATTCTTAAATATATCTTTCCAAAAGCGGTAACAAGTATATTATATAACTTCTCCCTTGAAAACATTATCGTTCAAAAATGAATATATAACTGCATAAAGAGTTTTCCCTGTTTTAAATCTACCCCTCAAAGAAGATAGACAGATAGATATACAGTCGTCAGTCAGTCAAAGTTGTATTCCATAAAAAAGTTTTACAGCGTCTACTTTTTCATGTGCCGAAACAAAAAGTCTTGTTTTTGCATACACGAAAAAAGAACGACATGAAACTCTCTCATTGTTCTCTTCATATAATATTCTTGCGCAGAGAGTATCCACGTCATTAAAAATTATACATCCAGTAGTGAAGCTCAGGTATAGTTTAAAAAAATAATAACTTCTCTAACTTGTACCTCAAATCAGCCCCTATACTGAGAGAATATGTTTTGTGTAATAATTAGAAGACATTAATGAGGCTAGTTTGATTTAATTATGACATGCCTCTAATAAGGTCTGCTAAAAAAAAAAAAAAAAAAAATTAATCTCAATTTTTCTTGACTATTCGATTTTGTACTAATGGATGCGCTGCTGAAGAAGTACCGTAAACTCTTTCTTCTGCCGGATCTTCGTCTGTGTTTCCAGCGGCTAAATAAAATCTCATCGAGTTTATCTTAAATGATAATTATTCAGTGTCCAACATCACAGATCATTGGAATGCTATGTGACTTACTTCATAATAATTATATTAGTATAATCATGGTTTCTCTCGCCGGGTCATTTTTTTTTTTTTTTTTTTTAATCTGGTCATGCCCGTGTCCAAGTCAAAGCTATCATCAGCAAATCTATGTTGACGTTGCTGAAGGAGAAAAGTAAGATGAATAATTATTTTTTCACGTTTTATCAACTTCAATTTTGCTTTCCAATTTAAACTGTGACTGTACTGTACAACTCAAAAATTAGATGAGTTCCATCTCATACAGTATTTCATAGCGATATCAGCATCAGCATTTTCATTATTATATGCATTACCAAAAATATTATATAAAACATAATCTGTAAATGAGTACCAGTTCACATTATTTTAGTGACGTGTGTTGTTTTCTTGGTGCGCACTATTGACCCTTATTACGGACTGGATGCCTAAACAAACCACTTCATAAAAACGATATATATAATATTGCACTACATACACATACGGATGGCCAAATAAAAACTGCAATAACTGAGGCTATCAAATACATCACTTATCGGTTATGTATAGGGGTTGTTTGTTGTAAATGTAGGACACACACATAAGATTGGAGACTCGGATACTGGGAACATACAGTAATTACCAAATCCCTGCCTACAGGAACGACCATATATAATTTTATGTATCTTCCAAGAATAGGCCTCGAAGTTTTCTGTGGGTATTAATATATTTTTCTTAAGTTCAAATAAGACTAAGCAACTGAAGATGGAAATCTGTCCTTGCTGTAGCTTGTCACAAAATATCAATTTGTACTTAATTAAGGGGAGATTCTTTTGATGGTAATTTGGAAGGCTACTAATTCCTCCTAACTATGTCAGAAAACAGACGACCTCAATGGTGTAAAACGGGATATGTTTCATGGCATAGTTGGGAGGAATCACAAACCTTCCAATTCACCAACAAGAGAATCTCCCCTTAAAAATACTTTGTAAATATTCGAAAATATATTCGCAATATACAACACATAGCCTTGATGACAAGTGCAGAATTTCTTTAAAAAGTGGGTTTCATTAATTTATCCAGAGTATTCAATTAATCGGCCGGATCATATAATTAGTAAATATTTAAACCACATTTCTGCTAAATATAATTTCCAATTTATGTTAATTTTTAAGGGGATATTCTTTTGTTGGTGATTTTAAAGGTCTTTGATTCCTCCAAACTGTGCCACGAAACATTAAGGACGTCTGCTTTCTGGTATAGTTAGGAGGAATCAGTAGCCTTCCAATTTACCAACAAGAGAATTTCCCATTAAGGGGAAAGTTTTGTGTTGGTAAATCTGGAGCAACCGAATCCTCCAAACTATTCCAAGCAACAGAACACCATTATTTTTGCTCTTCTGGTCCTGTTTCCTAGCATACATTGGAGGAATCAAGGCACTCCAATGTACCAAAAAAGAATTACCACATTTAAGAACATGCGTCTAGTGTCATGAATGTCCGCCGTGGTGACTGTGAGTGGCAACTTACCGATTCCTTCAAACTGCAACAAGAATTACATTATCATCTAATCATATCATACGTGTTTGCTTTAGTACATATAACATACTGCCATTAACACAGGTGACTAATAAACAGTAGTGTATACCAAAGGACGGAAAGACGAGCGCGACCTGTGTATGGTATAGCTTTGGTGTCGCCTTTACCCAGAAATTAAAAACGTTCTGTACAATTATTGAAGCAAAAAAGAAAAAAAAGAAAAAAAAAATATATATAAGGAATTAAGAACATGAAACTAATAGATTATAAAATATGCTTAACTTTACTCTTAAAAATGGATCCAAATGAAAGCGACCAAGATTTTACAAAACGTAATTATTAAAAGATGCAAAAAAACCATCTTGGCTAGTACACATGAATTAAGAAGTTCCTACCCTCACTGTCCTGCCTTTCGTCAAAATGTATTAGTATTAAAATCATCTTGTATCTCCTATTATGGATTGGTGCGTTGAAACAGAAATAAAGTAGAAAAAAATAACAAAAACTGGAAAACAGAGATACACATGGCATCTCTTTTGGTAAGGGGAGGAGAACCTCTTTGTGGTATTTTGGAGTGCTACTGAATCCTCCACACTATGTCACGAAACAGGACCCTCATTAGTAACACTATGGTGATGATTTAATTTCCTGGGACAGTTTGGAGGAATCAGTAGCATACCAAAAAATAAAAAAGAGGTTCTCCCCTAAATTAAATGAGAAGCAATAATACACGTTCACTCATATAAAAAAAAAACATACCAAAATATCAGAAAGAGGTTCTCCCCTTAATTAAAGTGTGTTCATGAGAAGCAATAATACACGTTGACTCATAAAAAAAAAAAAAAAAACTATTAAAAAAAATAACAGCATCATGATAATCGCAACTAAACACGCTCTTCCTGGGTTGTGTTTAGGATATGACTATAGTGATGGACTGTACGAAGCAATATCATCTCCAGGTCGGGGTCTGTGGAGGCATCGTACAAAATAGTCATCGTCACTACCTGTCTCATGACTTTGACAGGCAAGAAGTCAGACAGAATCGAGGGCATTGAAAGTTGGGTTCTATCTCCTTGAGACAACTGTGTTAATTTTGCGTTATCAAATTCTTAGTTACTTAGTGTGTGTATTCCTCCCAGTCCCTCAAATTTTCCTGTCCCTAAGATTTTGCGTCATTAAATTCTAAGTACTTAGTGTGTGTATTCCTCCCAGTCCCTTAAATTTTCCTGTCCCTAAGATTATGCGTCATTATATTGCGTCATTAATTTCGTAATATTTAGTGTATGTATTCCTTTCGTTACTTCAAATATTATGTCATTAAATTTATAGTATAATTATAATGTATGTGTTCCTTCCATTTCCTCAGATTTTGAGTCGCTATATTGTGTCATTAATTTCGTAGTATTCAGTGTATGTATTCCTTCCATTACCTCAAATATTACGTCATTAAATTCATAGTATATATATAGTGTGTGTGTTCCATCCATTACCTCAAATATACGTCATTAAATTCGTAGTATTTAGTGTATGTATTCCTTCCATTACCTCAAATATTACGTCATTAAATTCGTAGTATATAGTGTGTGTGTTCCATCCATTCCCTCATATAATCCGTCATTAAATTGCGTCATATATTTTGTAGTATTTAGTGTATGTATTCCTTCCATTCCCTTTGCCTACCGTACCTACCTAGGCTACATCTGGCAGCAGGTTGGGAAGCCATGCATGTTGTTGTGCTTGTGTTTGTGTGATGACTTTGGCTTCGGTGTGGCCAACAAACTTATATTATACCAAGGCATTGCTATTACCATCAAAAATAATAATGACGCCAGTTCACTTTTAGGAATATTGTGTATTAACTAGCCTATACGAGTGTCACACTAGCTATACTATTAAAATTTACTTTAGTACAGTACTCAGAAAATGAACTTAAACAGCAACACACACACACACACACACACACACACACACACACACATACACAAAGCTTGCTAACTATAAATATAAATAATTCTATGAGAAGTAACATTAAAATTCAATAATATAATTAAAGTCACTACCAATACTATCAATCAATACTGCTGTCACCAATATCTCTAACGGGAGTAATAGTAGCAATAGTATACTTAAAAATAACATGATAATTATATTAGAGTATCGAATATAATTTTCACTTTCAAAAATACATCTATATTAACACATAATTAATTAAGGGTATTTTATCTGTTGGTGAATTGGATGGTCTGTAATTCTTCTTCTAAGCTAAGCCAGGAAACAGATTCTATTTTAGTACCACTGAGGGTGTGTGTTTTCTGGTATAGTCTAGTTAGGCTAGGAGGAATCAGTAGCCTTCCAATTTACCAACAAGAGAATCTCCCCTTAATTTAAATCACTTCAGAAACCATCAACACTGATACAATTAACTTTAAGCAAACACCACTTCCTCTATGTATCAACAACACAAACACATTTTAATAATAACATCATTCTTAATATAACAGCCACAAGAACTACTCCATTTGACAATAGTGCTAGCTACACACACCACTACCATCAACACAAGCACATTTAAACATTAATATCAATACAACTACCACCACCACCACCACTAGTATGACTACTGCTATTACCACCACCACTACTACTAGGCTACTACATACTACTACATCTCCATACCACTGCCATTACCACCACAACTACTACTATCACTACCACTACCAAGACCACCACCATCAACAAAGCCCACGAGACGACACTATACGGTACCCATTCTTCCTTCACCCCATGACGACACCCATGCAAATTTCTCGAATAACGCTTGATAACAGTCACCCCACCCCACGCCACCCCACGCCTCCCTCCGACGGTGAGAGATAAGAGGAGAACAGCACTTCCTTAGCATTGGGGGGCTGGGAGGGGGGGGGGCGGTATACGTGGTGGTGGTGGTAGTGGTGTTGGGGGATGTCGGGGGGGAAAATAGAGAAATGATGTGGGTGAAGGAGGGGGTGATGGTGGTGGTGGTGGTGGGGGCAAGGAAACGGAGGAATGATGAGATGAGGGGTTTAGGGGGGAAGGTAGCAATGATATATATATACAGTAGAGAGGGAGGGAGGGAGGGTTGGTTGGTTGGTTGGATGAAGTAAAGCGATAATCGTAAATTTCTTCACTGTGTTGTGCGGGAAAATTTGATCTGATATTAATTTTGATTTCCCCTTGGAGAGCCCCGTGGATTTCTGCCCGTATGTATTTGAATGATTTTAGAGATATGAGAGGCGTACTTGTATATGGGATGGGAGAGGAGGAGAGAGTGTGATGATGTGATGATTTTAGAGATGGGAGAGGTATACTTGTATATATGAGATGTGAGGGATGGGAGAGGAGGAGAGAGTGTGATGATGTGATGATTTTAGAGATGGGAGAGGTATACTTGTATATATGAGATGTGAGGGATGGGAGAGGAGGAGAGAGTGTGATGATGTGATGATTTTAGAGATGGGAGAGGTGTACTTGTATACTGTATATGGGATGTGAGGGATGGGAGAGGAGGAGGGAGTGTGATGATGATGATGATGTGTTTTGGTGATGGGCTTGGTGGTAATAATTAGTTTCTACGTGCTATAGGTGAGGAAATTTCGACTGATAAGAATTTTGATTTTAGAACGCGTATTGGTGGTGACAGTGACAGTGGTATAGTGGTGGTGGTTGTAGAGTGGTTGTAGTAGTTGCAGTTTTGGTTGTGGTTGTGGTGCTGGCTGCTGTAATGGTGTAGAGGCAGTCAGTGATTATATACTTTCTCTAAAACATTTTTCAGTGCTCTTCTCCTTCTTGTAATCTCATGGTACACTAATGACACTCTATTTTAAGGTCTAGGATATTATTAGTTGTAAAATTTCACTTATTATGTGAACAGAATATTCGCCACAGGTGTAAATTGTGACAAGAGACTATAACTAATATTTTGATCTCTAAATTGGAATGTATTTCTATAGATGAGGACGATTATCGGGCTCCCAGTCTTTGGTCCTCATTTTCTTTAAATAAAAAAAAATCTATCTATATTCTAATGGTATTCGAAATATCTTCTTGAGGTACCAAAATAAAAATATTGGTATGTATATAAACTCAATGTGACTATTTAATATTCCTTATTACAGTACCTGTTGCTTTTGTTTTAGGTATGTGATGGCTGGACAACTGAGTATTTGCCACAGAGCAAAACTATCAGCCAAGAAGTGCAGCCTGAGAGATGATGACGGCTGATCAGAGAAGGTGATGAAGAGAACTGGGAGGTAATTCAACATCAACCACAGAAAAACGTAAATGTCTCCCTAAACAAGTATACAAACACGCGTAGTCAGATTTTAGAAGAAACGTCGTTGTCAGAAAAAAAAAAAAAAAACTCTTAACTCCTCACTCGATAAAGCATTTCTCAAGTTTCATTAGTGTCAGTAATGTTACACTTAAACAACATCGTACTGAGGGTTATTTTTTCTATATGCATCAAAGCTTCTACAAACTTGCTGAATGAATTTTATGACAAGACGCGTGCTGTACTGTACGTGCATACATTAAATTATAAACAAAAGACCCTAGGAAAAAATTAAGACATAGAATAGAATACTCTTGCTACTTGAACCTAGCTGAAAAAAGGAAGGAAGGATTCTTTTGAGTTAAATGGTTTCAACTGGGTATTAAGATAATTCAATAAGCGTTTGTGGATGAAGTAAATTTCGACCCCTGAAATGATTTTATCCCCGCCTCAAATAGTCATACAGATGTTATTTCGGTTTGATTTAGAGGGCAACACATAGGCATAACTCACATCTCATCTGATCTACATCCTTGTATCTTGTAGGTCTACAATCTACTACTAATTTCTTTGGTGCTCTTCGGTGTAACAAATTATATAGAACTGTACCAATAGGGTGGCGTTTGCATCAGTTTATGTACCCAGATTTTGGTTATTTTAGTCCTACGAATGATTTGCATTTGTTCGTGGTTTATAGCCTAATAGTCTTGATGATGGATATGAGGATTGTCTACTAAGTTTAGCTATCTTTTATTATATATATTTTTAGATATTTATATATGTAAAAAATTGACCCATTGGACATGAATATAAACGACGTCATTTTGCTTAGTTTTTTTTTTTTCTCCATGTCGTAAGAAAAGAATAAATGGTTGTTGAGCTACAATATCTAAAGAGGTCCTCGTAATTTTATTGATGTTTTTCTACTTTTGTTAGTGGGTCTTGAATTCCGTTTGAGTATTTTGAATGTTGTTCGTGTGATTTGAACCAAAATTATACTGTTGTTGATGGCTACGTGAAAATAGAATACTCTCTCTCTCTCTCTCTCTCTCTCTCTCTCTCTCTCTCTCTCTCTCTCCTCGGCTACGTGAAAATAGAATATTCTCTCTCTCTCTCTCTCTCTCTCTCTCTCTCTCTCTCTCTCTCTCTCTCTCTCTCTCTCTCTCTCTCTCTCTCTCTCTCTCTCTCTCTCTCTCTCTCTCTCTCTCTCTCTCTCTCTCTCTCTTCTCCCCATCGCCCCCCCCTCCCTCCCTCCACTCCAGGTGATGTCCCCTGGTAATGGGGTTTCATTTCAACCTTGATCCGTCTGGGTGGTGGGCTGTCAGGTGGCGGGAGATACAACTCAGTTAATGTCCGTCAGGGAGGCAGGCTCTTGGGAGAGAAAGCAGGCAGACAGGCAGGCTACGAGGCAGGGAAATAAGGTAGGTAGGTAGGTTGAAAGCAGGTAGAGAGGTAGAGAGGCAGGCTACGAGGCAGGGAAATAAGGTAGGTATGTAGGTAGAAAGCAGGTTGGTAGGTAAGGAAGGTAGAAAGCAAGTAGAGAGGTAGACATGGAAGTAAGGGAATAAGGTAGGTAGGTAGGTAGGTAGGTTGGAAGGTAGAAAGTAGGCAGACAGGCAGGCTACGAGGCAGGGAAATAAGGTAGGTAGGTAGGAAGGTAGAAAACAGGTAGAGAGGTAGATATGGAGGTAAGGGAATAAGGTAGGTAGGTAGGTAGGTAGGTAGGAAGGTAGAAAACAGGTAGAGAGGTAGACATGGAGGTAAGGGAATAAGGTAGGTAGGTAGGAAGGTAGCCAGTGGAGAGATAGGTCGACTTGGTGACAGGGAAATAAGGTAGATAGGTAGGTAGATAGGTAGAAAACAGGTAGATAGGTAGACATGAAGGCAGGGGAATAAGGCAGGTAGATATTCAAGCATGCAGGGAATATAGCAAACAGACAAGCAAGGTTTGAGGTAAAAGTAAACGAGGAAGGAGGAATGCACAGACCTGAATGATTGTTGCATAAAAATGGATTGGCAACCAGGCAGGCAAGCAAACAGAACTGAGGGGTAGGAAGGTATGATGAATTAACGTCAGAAAGTTTGAGAGTATTATAATAAATAAACATACAAACACCTAAGCAGTTAACTAAAAAAAAGTGGCCATGAAAGCAAAAAAATATGGAAAGTAGGAAGGAAGAGTGAAATGGAAGCAAACATATTAAGAATGAAGTCTGATATTTAATTATGATACCAAGTACTCCTCAAGTCAAGCAGAGAGTTTCAGATGGCCAGTCATACATGTCAGCTGGGAGACAGGCAGGCAGGCAAGCAAGCAAGCAAGCAAGCAGGTTATATGCAAGCAGAGAGGAAGGAGTGGGAAGGAAGGAAGGTATCTTGTGGCCTGTTATACTTCTTATCTTGTAGTAGTTGTAGTGTAATTTCAGAAACCTCTTCTCGTGTGTCTTGAGAGAGTAGTATTAGAGTTGGCTACACACACACACACACACACACACACACACACACACACACACACACACACACACACACACACACACACACACACACACACACACACACACACACACACACACACACACAGAGTAACGTATTCTAGTGTGTCTTGAGAGAGTAGTATTAGAGTTGGCTACACACTCACACACACACACACACACACACACACACACACACACACACACACATATATATACATACACACAGAGTAACGTATTCTAGTGTGTCTTGAGAGAGTAGTATTAGAGTTGGCTACACACACACACACACACACACAATTTAATATTCTCGGGTGTCTTGAGTGAGTAATATGGGAGTTGGCTACACACACACACACACACACACACACACACACACACACACACACACACACACAATTCAAATTCACCATATTTTCCAACTATACATAATGTTCCCTTCCATAAATACTGAGATACAGCCAGAATTTATATCCCACATCTGCTACACACGTGAATAAAAAAAAAAAACGAGAACAAAACTGACATAAAAGTAACTTAATGTCTTTTGTAAATGATGGCTGGTTGGAGGTAAAATCATCCCTTTATTAAAACCACGACTCTTAACTGCCATTAATAAATCAGGGGAATATTCAGTCAGGAGCAAAAGTATGAGGACAATGCCTAGTTTTTTGTTATTTTTTGTTGTATATAATTTTCCATTTTTTTGTTTTTTTTGTATTATTCCATTAGATTATTTTTTGGTTAATAGATTTCCTTAATAGGTTAATTGTTTTTGTTTTTCGTTGTATTGCGTGTGAATTAGTATAGTTAAGTTCTTTCTTTTTGTTTTGATCATAAGAGAGATGGAAGGTGCAATATAGCAGGAGTATTATTTTTTTAATTCATAAGACACTTCGATAATATGCATCAATTTGTTATAACGTAATTATCAAAACTCAGACACTTTGCCTTTTTACACATGGATTCCAGATGAGGCCACAACTTCTCAACCCTTAATTTTAACTCGTGCAGAACAATTTCTTTTCCTTAGAACATATAATATTGTTTTGTGTTTGTCGAACCATGTGATGCAAGATGCTAGGTGTTATATCAGAAGGTATTAATTACATGAGATAATATTTAATTTAGATAACTCAGAATTGCTTCCCTCAGGCTACGAAAATCGTCTGGTGGCGGCCAGAGAAGAATGGAAATCTTCAAACGCTTCATAAATATCAAAATACATAACGACAAAATTTTGCACGTGACTGTTGTCGCGAAATGAAGCTAAAATTTTGCACAGCATAATGTACACTCACAGAATGAGCAACTACTGTTACACTTTTAATTAAAAACTGCTGGATATATTGCTGCAAAAGTTATCAAAATGTGCCGTAATGAGATTCATCCCCCCACCTGCACACCATTACACCCCCCACACCATTACATTCCCCCCCCTCCCCCCACACCCTCCCAGCACAGATGTAATAAAGTGTACAGAGGTGGTGTAATGACCGCGGTGCTGGCCAATGAGGAAGCAGGGTTGAGGCTCGTTATGTGAGTATAGTGTGAGGCTGCTGGGGGGCTGAGAGGGGGGCAGATGAAACATTGGGGAGGGGGGCAGGAAAATTACAGTATTAGGAGAAAAAGGTTACCAGAAAAGGAAGGGGGGGTTGGTTGTTGTGGGAGGAGTGGAGAAAAAGGGGGCTCTGTGTTGTGTTAGGGAGAGAAATTAAGTGCATATATACTGAGGCAAAGAGAAAAGTACAACAGAAGAGGTAAAGGAATAGTGAAGTTGAGCTTAAAAATATAGAAGAGGAAACTGAGGATAAGAGAGAAAAGCACTATACTGGATGACACAGAGAAGAAAAGGGTTACAAGAAAGTATAGGAAAAAGGAAAGAGGCACAGGAAAAAATAAATATATAGGGAAAGAAGTACAGGAAGATACAGGGAAATGAAAAAAGGTGCAGAAGTATACAGGATTAGGGAAGAGGTACTGAAAGATACAGGAAAATGAAAGAGGTGTTGGAAGATTGAGGATTAGAGAAGAGGTACAGGAATAAGGTTGTAGGTATTGTACATGAAATTATAGGGTATGAGCTGAAGTTAGGGGTACAGGGGAAGAAAAGAGAGGGAGAGAAGGATGAAAAGAAAGTACTGGTAGAGAAAAGTTACAAGGGAAGAGAAGGTGAAATGGAAGTGAAGAAGAGATGGTCAGGAAATAGGCATACAAGGAAGAGAGAGATATACAAGAAAGTGGAGATGAAACCGGACTTCATGACAAATGTATGAATCTCCCTTCATCCATTACTAACACTACTTATTTTGTTAAAGACCCTGTGATAATGTATGTGAACTGGAGGCTTCTGATTCCTCTTGACTATGCCACGAAACAAGCTCCTTCTATGTAGGTGGTGTTTTGTGGCAATATTTGAAGTACTCCTTTACCTTCATTTTCTGACTACATCGCAGGGTCATTATAGTGCCACTACTTCAATACAAGACAACCAATACAAAACTCCACTGTCACACCTTCACATCTTGCTAACTCAATCCATCGTCACACTACCTCAGATCACACAACACTAGCTCACATCAACTTCCACTTCATTACAACACTCGCCACTATTATCACTATTATTATTAGACAAAATACTCGTCAATGCAGACCCTTACTTACCACGAATCCTCCTCAATATGACACTTATCTTCCTCATATTATTCTCAACAAATACCACACGGATTTAAATTATCGTCTTTTCAACCTCACTTCCACATCGCACACTGAATTTTCACCCAGTAGTTTTCACGCTTCAGGTACAACACACATTCACCTACCAAAATTGACACTCAACTTAACCACATTATTTTTACCCTGCCATACAAGGACGACAACCTCACTCCCTTAATGAACAACAACTACACATACACTCTACTCCCACACTCAGAACTCCCACTCAGAACAATGCAACTCATACCATTCACTCTCCATCATAGTGTACGGCCTCCAGAGGTGATTATATTGGGAAAGCTGAATAAACTCGCTTGGCGTTAGGCAAAAGAAATGGGAATAAAACGCATCACAAAGTTCTGGGACTGATACAAAAAAATATATATACTTCGATATATTAAAAATCCCACCATATGTTAAATTAACGTGGAGTTCAGGTGTTTTCTCTTTCGTGACATAATGCTAAGTTTTTAGTGTCGTAATGTTTCAGGCAAAATGTTTATCGAGGCATGAAAAGGCAGCCATTATACTTCTTAGCCAACTTGACAATTGAATAGGAGCGTCTGAAGTTTGCTGGATTAATAATAGAGCAAGTCGAGGTGTATGATATAAATATTAAGGACCCTGTGATCGTGTATGAGAATTGTCGACATCTGATTCCTCCTGACCATGCCACGAAACAAACTTCTTCCATATAGGTGGTGTTTCGTGGCAGTATGTATTTGAAGGACTCATTTACCTCCAATTTTCTGACTACATCACAGGATCCCTTAAAGACAGTCAGTTAATAATAGTCTTTAGCCATTTAATTGAAAGTGTTGTCGTGCTCTCTCTTAGCTAAATGAATTATAATCTGGTGTTAGTGTATACATAGTTACCCTCAGTACTGGACAAGGTGCTGTGTTACAATATGATGTGCATAATTTTTTTAGTGCGATGTAAAACAATATTATATGCCAGTACAGTTTCATTACACCATCTTTTAGTCAAGCTAGGATTCGTAATGAAAATAATATTTGTTTTATTCTGTTGTGAAAGTAATTAATTCAGACCAAGGATAAGGTTACAAAATGAAACAAGAGATACATGATACAAAATGGAGGAATAACTTCACCATAATGAAACACTGAAAACATGTAGAGATTATTACAGAGGGAATGAAGGACTGGGGAAGGAAAATGAAGGAAAGGCTACAGGGGGAAGGAGGAAGTAAGGTCAGGAAAGGTGGCAGACGAAAGAAAAGACCAGAACAGCTTATTAAAAAACATATACCACAATGGGTAGAGAATAGATGAGGTGATGATGTTTATAGGTAGTGTTAGATGAGGCTTGAAGGGATGATACAAAATAAAGACATCACAACAACACAACAGTAACGAAATAAGAGGAAGTGTTATGCATTTGATATTTACTTTGGAAATTTCACAATGACCGTAATTATATTGTAAGAATCCCAGCTAGAGCTAAAGGGAGCTTCTCTTGTTGGTAAATTGGAAGGCTACTGATTACTCCTAACTATACCAGAAAACAGACGCCTTCAATGGCACTAATACTGTTTTCTGACATAGTTTGGAGGAATCAAAGACCTTCCCAATTACCAACAAGAGAATCTCACCTTAGGTCCTATATCAAGGTCAGTTTCCCAGATATCTCGTAACTCTAATGTGTGTTTCTAAATCTTTAGTATAATTCACAGACAATTATGAAAACGCTAGATAGACAGTATGGGAAAGGAAAGAAGAAGGTGGTGGAGAAGAGAAGTAAATATAGAGAAGGGAATGAAGGGCTACTATATACTCACAGCAACGTAGGTGATGCGGGTATATATATATTTTGGATTATATTATGAGATTAGCAGAATGAATAAAGCTAGAAGAAATTGGAGTAAGAAAGTACGACTGTAATGAAGGAGAGAAGAGAAGTATTTTAAAAAGAGATGAAGATGGTTGGCAGCGGCATAGTATAATTATCGAGAGGAAAACCATTTGATTGATAATCGAAGAAAGGAATGACATGCTTGGAAGAATGGTTAATAAGATGGGAAGGGATGCATGGGTTGTGTGGGAGAAGGATAGGAAATTTTGAGTATTATATGATGAGATAAATATAATGAGATAATGATTTGTGGTGGTGATGGTGGAAATGATGGAAAAGGTGTATGTAGGAAGGAGAGGACAGGCTGAGATGAGATGTGGGTGACTGGAAGGAGGGAAGAGGATTGGGAAAGAAAAATTAGAATGGAAAGGGTATTTGGAAGGACAGGATTTGGAAGAAATAGGATTCAGAGGATGAACTAGAGATTATACTGAGAAAACAAAGTTGAGGAGAAAAACATAAATGCAAAAGTAATGTTAGGAAATGTAGGTGAGGCAGTAACAGGCACGATGAATGACAGGAAAGAAACAATTATACAGTTTGCATATCAAAATCTTCATAAAAATCATAACACATTTTTTCCAGGCAAGGCATGATAATAATATGTAGCCAATTTGGAAAAGCCCGAATGCTAGATCTAACAATGAAAAATATATTATTATTCTCTATAGCAGTTGGTAGGGAAAAGGCAGAAGAACATAATTTATGAATCGAGAAAATAAATGCAGTTCTAACAGATGCAATAGGAGGAAACGCAGATGAAGCAAACAATAACTGAATTAGATAAAAAAAAAAAAAAAGGTCACAGAAGCAACTCTCAAAATAATGTAGAGGGAAAAATATCCAAGAATAACAATGGAAAATCCTCGTAAGCCATGCAAATAATTACATAGAAATCTTAGATAAGTGTTTAGAGGAAAAATACGAAAGCAAAATAATACTCCTGCTCACAAATTTGTCCATTATGATGATAAATGAAAACCCAAAGAGCAGTGAAGTTCTTTAAGGGAAGATTAATTTGTTGGTGAATTCGAGGGCTGTTTATTCCTCCAAGCAATGCCACGAAACAGAAGATCCCCTATTAGTACCATTGAGGGAGTCTGTTTCCTGGCATAGTGTAGCAGGAGGAATCAGAGTCCTTCCAATTCACCAACAAGAGAATCTCCCCTTAATTAAAGCGAGCAAAATCGTGTACTGTATTGTTATCCAGACTAAGATAATCACAGTGTACTTGGTTCTAACGGGGTATTATAATATTCTCAAGTTGCAAGAATGTGAATAAGAATGTAAACAGGGCAACATATCATAATTATGAGGAACGAAGTAATATGTCCAATGAAATATTAAGGAATCTGTGAAATTATCCGAATCAAGATGGGGAGGGATAGGAAAATATACAGTACACCTATTAAGGGACCTTGTGATATAGTAAAAAAATTGGAGGTAAATGAGTCCTTTAAACACTGCCAGGAAACACCATATATATAGGGAAGGAGCTTGTTTCGTGGCATGGTCAGGAGGAATCAGAAGCCTCCAATTCCCATACACCATCACAGGGTCCTTAATGTCACATGATTATTAGGAGAAATGAGTAATCTTTTTAAAACTTGATGCGGTTAATACAAGAAAATTAGACAAACAATTAAAATTATAGCAATGGGCACATCTAATCATGATTTACGATTTTGTTCCCACGATTACATGAAAAAATGAGCAATGATAACTGAACATAGAGAGTCATAGTGCAGGTTACAAGTATGACATCATCTTATAGGTGTCATGCAGTAAAAGATGAAAAGTTCAGAAGGGATGGGAAGGAGAGGGAATATTAAACAGAGAAGGTGGGGTGTGAAATAAGGAGTGTGATATGAAGAAGGGAAGAATATATACGTATTATTAGGAATAGAAGGGATAAACTGTACCTGTAACTATTAGAGCTGATTGATGGAAAGGAAAAATAGGGAAGGATGAAAAGATGCAGAAAAAGTTAGGATGTGAAAGTTAGAAGTGTAGAAGCAAAGGAAAGATGTTGAGAAGTGCATACACAGAGAACTGCATACTGGACGTGTAAGGAAGGTGTGTATGGAAGGGAAGGTAGGATGTGGGTGGAAGTGGTGTTGCTGGTGCAGAAAGGAGAGATATGAGGCGTGAAAAGGTGCAGTGGTGATGTTGTAGGATGCTGGTGGAGAGAGAAAAGGTGTACTGTAGTAGTGTGAAGAGAAAGGAAAGTTACAAAGTTACCTGGAGGAAAGGCTATGAGGAAGGAGTTCATGCATATAGGAATGGAAAGGTGCAGTGAGGATGATATTCTTAGAGGATGATGCATATTGGAAAAGAGTATAGGTGTGAGTTTAGGTGTGCAAAGAAAGGAAGGAGGGCACAGTGTAATAGGTATGAAAGGTGTGGGATTATATCTGAAGGTGTGGAAAGGTGATTTATTATTATATATATATATATATTTTTTTTTTTTTGGTCCTTCAGAATGGTGGTGTAGAAATGGAAGGAGGTGTAAGTAGAGGTGCTGAACGTGGTACCGTACTGTGAAAATGAAAGGTACAGTATTCCAGTGAGGACATACAGGTGTGGTGTGGTGTGGAAATATTATGCCTGGAGGTGTGGAAAGATCCAGTGCTGGTGGTGGTGGTGGTGGTGGTGGTGGTGGTGGTGGTGGAGATATGCTTGATGGTATGGAAAAATAGAGTGGTGGTGGTGGTGGTGGTGGTGGTGGTGGTGGTGGTAGTGATGGTGGTGGTGGTGATGGTGGAGATATGCTTGAAGGTATGGAAAGATAGAGTGGTGGAGGTGGTGTGGAGATTTACTTAAAAGTATATATGGAAAGATAGTGGTGGTGGTGGTGATGGTGGAGATATGCTTGATGGTATGGAAAAATAGAGTGGTGGTGGTGGTGGTGGTGGTGGTGGTGATGGTGGAGATATGCTTGAAGGTATGGAAAGATAGAGTGATGGTGGTGGTGGTGGTGGTGGTGGTGGTGTTGGTGGTGCAGGAGGCAGTGGGTGTCACCTTGCCGGGTTATTGGCAGTAGATCACGTCTGTGCCCAGGTTATTTCCGAATGAGAGCCACAGGTAATCTTGCCACGAGGGGGTCTGCATGCAAGGCTCTTACTGGGAGGGGGTTTGGGTGAGTCTGTTGGATGGCAGGAAAGATGATTGGAGACCTGCTGATTGGAGATCTATTTTTGTTTTTCATTCTTTCTTTTGGAGTGAATACCGAATGAGAGCAGCTGGGAGATCTTGCTGGAGGACTATTTGGAGGAAGGTTTGGACAGCAGTTTGAGAAAGTAGAAAATGGGTGATTTGTGCTTCATTTTGTGAGTGGGTTAGGAGGAAATTTCAGGAATGAGAGACCTGACTAAACACTTTCTAGGATGGAAGGACGAACTGAACACTTCTCAGGATGAGGCCCAATACATGGAGAGCTATAGGAAGGGGTTGCCAGGAGACCTTCCGGGAGAGAGGCTGATTGGAAACCATTTGGTAGTGTATTTTTTGAGGTCTTACTGAACTGGGGAGTGACTGAAAACTTGCCATTGCTTGGAAGATACCTAATGGGGGACCTGGCATAGGAAGGGGGGAGATAGCCGGCTCAAGGGTGCAGGAGGGGGAGGGGAGGGATGCTGGGTATAGAGGCGACCGCGTTCAATTTCTCTAAAGCCCGTGGATTAAAAGTGTGCGTTTGCTTTCCAATATATCTGGATGGCTTCAGTGGTGGACGCTGGAGTAAATGAAGTTTTGAAATTATGGTCTACTTTAAGCTAACCCATTTATATTTATGGACGAAGGGCACGTATAAGTTTATGAATAGGGATTATCCAGGAACGATAACATTTCTACTATACTGTGCACAGAAGGACTAAGTTATCCTCTCTCTGGGGAAAAGAACCAAACCAACAGAGAATCCTTTACTCGTGTTAGGTAAAGGCTGGGTGAGAGCTTAAAGATTATCAACATCTATATTGCAAGTTAAGTATAATATCAACCATGCAACCAATATGTAATATAACGTATTTACACTTTAGACATTTATGCATATGAGTAATACTGTAAAATGAAAATAAGCAAATACTGTGCCTAACGTACAGTCATGAGCACAAATAAGTATTCAGGTGTGCTTCGAATACCTAGAGACAGTAAATAAATGCACAAAAATGAGTTCGTTGGTGAATTGGACTGCTCAAAGCTCAACCAAAGCTGTATATTTATTAGTGGTCGTGACTGTACGGCATCATCATTAATAATTTTTTTAATCAAAAGGATTTCTCAAAGCTACATAGGTGAGAGAAAAATCTATATGTAACTTAACTAGAATATCAATGTTGCTCTAGAACTGACAATTAAGGGGGTAGTACAGTGTTGGTAAATCTGGAGCAACTGATTCCTCCAACCTATTTCAAGCAACAGTCCACCAGTAATTTTGCTAATCTGGTTCTGTTTCCTGGCATACTTTGGAGGAATCACGACACTCCATGCAATGTACCAAAAGTATACTCTCCCCTTAATTAATTCGTCAAGGTTTCCCTGAGGAGGAACAGCTGAAAGAAGGATAATAATATGGAAGTTGATGGTACTAATGAATTGGTATTACCGTGTGTTGTTAAGGGGGTGCGGGAGTAGGGGACAGGCTTGGGGGAGGGGGGCGCGGAAATAGGGAGACAGGCTTGGGGTGGGTAGAAAGCCTGTCCCCTATTCCCGCATCCCCCTAACCTGTCCCCTACTCCCGCACCCCCCCCCCCCAAGCCAGTCCCTACTCCCGCACCCCCCAAGCCTGTCCCCCTATTCCCGCACCCCCTTAAAAATGTTGTGTCGTGATAAAGTGATGGAGATGTGTTGTGTTGTGTCTACAGTGACCCTTATGTATGCCTGTGAACCCTGATGCATTTGTAAACTCTATAGTAACCACTGAGACGAGTCATCACGTAAGGACTAATTATTATCTGTACACTATAACATGAAAACTATACTTAGTTCCTTATACTGTGAGCCTTTACCATTATTCCTAGATATTATAATACACATGAGTAGACTTCTTGACCCTCGAGAAAAAGGTTGTGATTCGATTATTTTGTTGATTCTTTGCCTTTCTGTCCCTCTGTCAGTCCTTTGAACACAATATAATTATAATAATGAGAAGCGAACTTTAACGCGATTGTGTTGATATGCCATAAGATAGCCAGTTAGTGGGATGTGTTTATAAATTTTTGTTTAGTGTTCATGATACCAAGTGTGGGTATAGATTCACAGTGCATCTCGTATTCGTAAGTCTATCCTCAAAATCTGTGTAAAACGGAACTAATCACAAAAAAAAAAAAAAAAAAAAAAAAAAAATAATACAGTAAAAACAAACACAATGCACTCACTTGACTCTAATCAGCCAAAAATGCAAGCTGGATTTCGCAGCGGATATTAAACAGCTGGTGGTCAGATTCATACCATAAACCAAGTAGTAGTAGAAAAGTCAAAGGATTGATCTTGATAAACTACGAGATGGCCTTCTACTTAGTTCAAACCTCAGCTGTATAGAATAGGCACTAAAGAGGCAAGGAATGGAAGAGACATAATTGTATGATGATGCAAGGAACGAAAGAGACAGAATTGTATGATGATGCAAAGAACGAAAGAGACAGAATTGTATGATGAGGCAAGGAATTGAAGAGACATAATTGTATGATAGCGTTTATTTACATACAAAGGTCAACTAAAATCCATAAAGCTACACATGTTTTTATTTTTATATGTATACATGTATGTGTGCGTATATCTCCAGTACAGTGATATACAGTATATACGACATGTATGTGTATTTCTGCAATATGAAATAAAAAGAATAGTTCCTTCAGCCGAGCCACTGCCCCCAGCGTTCCCCTCCGCTGTCACAACAAGCGCGTGCCCAATCACTAAAATATCACCGAATGCAGGTGTGTGTGCCATAGATTTTGCCTGTGTCGTCTGTCCTTTCTTCTCCAATCAGTAAAAAACACACGGGATTCAGCCATTCTATTCCCTGTGTAATATATATGTCCTTTCTAATCCACAATCTTCACCAATCACCACCTATGGTTACATAATATTCCTTGGCATCGGGTCATTCCAAACACTGCATGGGTTTTAAGAGTTGGATAAAATAATATATAGGTAGAAACACATAGACACACATTAGACACAGATATTTAATTAACGCCTTTAGTAGTTTATCTGATGATGTTAAACACTAATTAATCTGTCACTTTTCACCACTGCACCAGGACACAGTAATATTATCAGTGATACTTCGTAAGGACTGTAATCTTGGGTGTATATTATGCCCAGTATGTCAGGTCAAACATTTGTCCTGTATAAGATAAATTTTTTATCCCTTTTTAGAAACGCAGGAAATATATTTGGTTTGTGTGCACTATCCTTCACAAAAATGGATCCTTATTAATTCATCAGTGTCTTGGGTCCACATATAATAACAGAGCTCTCAGTGTTGGTAAATCTGGAGCAACTGATTCCTACAAACTATTCCAGGCAACAGGATACCATTATTTTTGTTAATTTGGTCCTGTTTTCTGGCATACTTTGGAGGAATCAAGGCACTCCAATGGAACAAAAAAGGATTACCCCCTTAAGGTCTTAATCTGCGTCAGGGGTCTTCTTAGGGGCTTCAATTTTTACTGGGAATCCTCAGTGGGTCTATGAAAAACTAAGTTATCCACAACTTTTCTCCTGAGATGCAAGTGTCCAGGGGCGAAAAAATTGGGTTTGGTTTTGGTTTTGGGGGGCTTAACGCCTATAGACTTCTTAATGGTGATTATACCTGTTGGGTAATGTGTGTAAGGAGTGTGTTTATGTCCCTGGGAGTACATTTGTGTGGTGTGGTGTCTGTGGGTCTTATGAATTAATTGGTCAAAACAGGCACAGCTATAAGAGGACTGGACTGGAAATAGGTTAAATGTTTGGACTGGGGCACAGAAGTAAAACCTGGGTAAATGAGTGGAGAAGGAATAACAGAGTCTGGGAATAGAACGTTTTATCCACAAGAATGAAACGATGAAGAGTGAGCAAAATAAATTAATCTAGAACACAGAGGAGTGAAAGGAAGGATGGCCAGAGCGGCCTTCCTTTGTACAAAATCTTCTTAAGAGATTAGAATTACAAGGGAGGTCAAGCAATGATGAAACAGGCATTAGGAGATATATATACAAATACAGTATTAGTAAGACAAAGAAATATACACACACATGACTAGAATTCTGTTAATCAATGAGGCTAAGCAAGGTAAGAATATCGTCTAAAGATGGGAGCTGTTTGCACTTGGTTGGTGAGTCTTCTGAACGATTTTATTATAATTTACAGACATCTCCCTTTATGAAATTTATTCCATAATTGGTCCTACATGGGTGTTCTGCAAAGATAAAATTTATAAGGTTTCTTACTCTTTGAACTGTGATTGCTATGTAATTTTTTAGCCTCATGTTAGTTTAAGGGGAGATTATCTTGATGATTAATTCCCTTCCAGTCTCAGGAAAAATGGTCTGCTTCTTTCCTTCTCCACAGTAACAACCCAACTTATGCACGTCGCATCTGCATAAGTAATTTGTTTGGTTTGTTGTATTTTCCAACACAGTTTCTTCACGGCCGGTAACATAGCATAATTGGTACTAATACTTTACTGTTTCGTTATGTTAAGGTCAAGGTGCTGTATATTTACATATTAGGAGCATATTTGTGTCTTTATTTTTGCTCCTTAAATGTCATGATCATAATGAAAGGTGTAATAAAATGAGTAAATATTGCTGAACTTTTCTGAAATATAAGCATAAACTTAGAACCTACATCGCCACAGCTTCTAAATTGATAATAAATTTGAGAAGGCACTTTATTTCCCCTGTATTTTCGTCAACTTTTAATTAATTCGAGTCAAGAAAGTGGAGGAGAGATATAATTTCTGAGCACTTCCAAGAGTAGCGCTGAATCGCCGCTCATAGACAACTAAATCTCCCTCTCTTTCACTTCAAATATGCGAGGAAATAATTACTGGAAGTGGAGGTAAAGACGTAAAGAAAAATACATATAATTTCCCACACGTCTTTCGTAATATCGAAAAGCCATTTATAAAAGATATGTGGTTTATTAATATACATATAGGCTATCAAAGAAATACATATAATTTCCCACACATCTTTCGTAATATCTAAAACAACCAATTATAAAAGGTATGTGGTTAATATATACATAGTCTATATATATATATAACACTCGGGTTCATTCAGTACTAAAACTATAGGCCTGTATCTATATTTGGAACAGACAAGTCACGTGCTACAGTACCAACTCCGTGTAAGACAAATCTGGCCACCAGGGGAATGTTTTGTATGCCAGTGAGGCGGTGCACAGAACTTCCTCCCCCAGTTACTGACTCTGCAAGGCTCATTTTTAGTTTAAGGAAGAGTGGAGGCGGCCCCACCTTCACACAGAGGGGTGCCTTGACCTCCATTGGGGTTCTGTCTGTGATGTCATAAATTTTAGAGAACAGATTAAAGGTTGTGGAGGAGGAGGAGGAGGAGGAGAATTCGTCCCCATTTTATGACAAGGGGAAGAAGTGTTAATTTGTGGTTGTATATGTGCCACTGTTGGTTAATCAGGATAATAAACCTCAATTATGCACTTAACTATTTACGTTTTGTGTATAAGGGAAGAAATGAAGCATTGGTATTTTGATCTGTATAGGGTTCTTTCTCTCTTATATTTAATTTCAAAGAACATTCTGAAGGGTATGAAAAAATGATCGTTCATTCATCTTCCTGTATTTCTTGACTAGCATAACATACTTGACTTTATAATATTATGCATTATTTTCTATTGCAAAATATTGTAACACGTGCATTTTCCTCTTTTCTAGGCGATTTAGTAATGCTGAGTCGTCCACGTAAATGAAAGATACATACAACACGACTAGGAGACATAAAATACATTCAGTAACCAGTGAAAAATAATTACCAAATACATGGATACCTTAAGGGGATAGTATAGCGTTGGTAAATCTGGAGCAACTGATTCCTCCAAATTATCCCAAGCAACAGGACACCATTACATTTGTCCATCTGGTCTTGTTTCCTGGCATACTTTAGAGGAATGAAGGCACTCCAATATACCAAAAAGATACTACCCACTTAACTCTCTCCATCACAGTACCTACTTACACTCAAGGGAACTTTAATTTGGTGGTACTGGAAGGAACTGAGAATAATTTACTTGGGCCGTAATCAGAATTAATGGAAAAAACTGTATGAAGGGCAAAAAAAAATATATATCATAATTATAGTTGATTCAGTAAGGAGTTGATTAAATTTCTCTTATCGTAATAAAATTAGGACATTTACTTCATATCGATTTTGTATTTATTTTTATTTCTGGGCATGGGAGGTATTTGTTATATCTGTATTGGAGATGCCATGTCTGATCTGTCACGCTTTAAAGGATACTAGAACCAGAGAAGGATTATTCTTCCTATCCCATGAATAAGAGATTTATTGTAGCATGACTGATTTTTCCATGTAGCTTGTCCCTGAGACCATGTTTTTAGTTTTTATTCTTATTGTCGTATGAATTAGAGAACACATACATAGTCTACTGAGATTTCAAAAATATGATAAAGTAAGTGTGATTATTATGGTCTTCTATGCATCCTATACCGTGACTACAATATTAAAAAATGAAAGAGAAAAGTTCATCTCTTCTAACACATTTCAAAAATATAATAAAGTAAGTGTGATAATTAGGGTCTTCTATGCATCCTATACCTTGACTACAATATTAAAAAATTAAGAGAGAAGTTCATCTCTTCTAACACATGAACCTAAATAAAGGTATTCAAAGCGATTATGAACTTAATGCTTATCTATATACTGGTGATGATTTAATGAGTCAATAACCTGCAAAGAACTGCTTCATTTCCAAAGATAGACCATGGAAATATATATATAGTAATCACACAGTATGCTTTCAAATTAAGTCATGACGATATGACCTTAGATTTACAGAAAAAATATTATTTACCGTAATATTCTGATTCCTTCTAATATTGTCATATCTTTGGTTGTCACGTGGACGGTGGATTAGCGAATTTTCATCGTATAAAGAAAATTAGTTATACATTTACAGAATATTTTATCTTATTATTGCTATTCAGCGTTTGTAAACTTCGTCGTCTCATCAAGCACATACTATTTTTATTTTACATTATTTTCCATCTAACTCAACCGCATTCATCATATGATATACTGCTCACAGGAAAGATTTCTTTATCTTCTCCAGCTATTTTTTACGGAATTGACGGCTATTTCTTATGGAAGGGAGACTTCTGTTACCCAAACGGTAAAAAACAACTGTAATTTCCACATAAACAAAATAATTACTGTACAGCCACAATCAAATATCCACTAACACTTTCCTTCCATTGTAGTAAATATCTTAGTAATAAAGAACAACACGTGTATGGTTTTGCAGCCCCTCATAATAATAATTGAAAGGGTTTTGTTGACGTAAGGTGTTGTATGATTATATTTTGATATGATACTGATTTTAATGCACGGTGGAAGGAAAGTGTCGGTGGATATTTGATTGTGGCTGTACATCTCACACACCATTTCTGGATTAGCGCCAGATGTTTTTATGTCAGAGGAATATCTCCTTTGTCTACTGGTTAAGGGGAGATTCTCTTGTTGGTGAATTGGAAGGACTGTGATTCCTCCAAACTATTCCACGAAACAGATCCCCTATTTGTATCATTGAGGGCGTCTGTTTTTTTGGTATAGTTTGGAGGAATCAGTAGCCTTTCAATTAACCAACAAGAGAATCTCCCCTTATAGGAATTACAGCGTCAGGTCACTTGTGTATGTGTTGTAACTGTTATGAATTTTATTGACTTATCTTGACCCTCGGATGAAAAAATTATGATGGTGCAAAAAAATTAATCTGGAGTGACTGATTCCTCCAAGCTATTTCAAGCAACAGGCCACTCATATATTTTAGCTAATCTGATCCTGTTTTCTGGCATAGTTTGGAGGAATCAAGGTGCACAAATTATGTACCAATGATATATTACTCCCTGCGACTTTCTGCGACTATTTTCGATGCCACTTGAATTAAAGCATAGGAAAGTTATTGTAGTTGCGATTACAAAAATCTTGGCAAAGTCCCGTCATCACAGATAGTCGCAGAGGCTGGATCACAGATGTGTAATCCCAGCTCAATACCTCCAGCTGTTCGATTTAACTCTTTCTTCGGTTTCTTAAATATTAGCTTTGGTATAACAAAATACAGCCAATAAATCATCCAAAATAGTTTTAAAAAATGCAACAATCTGTCTAGAGAGGTTAAGAAGACAGTGGTTATTAACCCCAACTAGTTTTAACCTCAGTTCTCACCATCTAGTTATTTTCTCTGATTTCCAACACTCGTGGAGAAGCCAAGAAGATATCACAAGAAGGTCTGCTGAGAAATTTCAATAAATAAGTGGAGATTACAGGACTCTTAACTTTTGTATGATGGTTGACTAGCCAGATGCTGGGTTTACTTCTTGGCAAAGAAACAAAGAAATCTTATCAGTGGCATCAAGGATTCTCAGTACAATTTACTAAGCACCTCCTAACTTAGCTTGGGCCTTTCTATAGTGATGCTTATCAAATAAAATTATCAGGGTATTTTCTGCTCGTGATATTCCAAAACCCTTGTGAGACCTTGTGTTGTAGTCAGAAAATTGGAGGTAAATGAGTCCTTCATATATTGCCAAGAAACACCACCTGTATGGAAGGAGCTTGTTTTGCGGCATAGTCAGGATGAATCAGAAGCCTCTAATTTTCATACAGGGTTCTTAAATCCTTCTCCTTCTAAATTTGGTGTGAATAGATTTGAGCACTTCCATTTACCTGTATATTTCATGCATATATTTATTTATTTTTATTTTTTCCTCTGATTTAGAGTACCAAACCTAAGCACTGTAATGAAGTCTTTCCATTTACCTGTACGAGTAGGCTATATTGTGTTTTCAGTTGGACAAAATGCTGTATTATTATGTCATGATTACCACTAGGATATTTTTGTCACTTTTACCCAAGGCATCAATGCGTTTAGGACTGTTTTCTTAAGGGGAGATTCTTGTATTGATGAATTGGAATTAAGGTCTCTGTGATTCCTCCAATTTATACCATTCAACAGATCCCCTATTTAGTATTATTGAGCATGTTTGTTTTCTGGTATAGTTAAGAGGAATCAGTAGCCCTCCAATTTACCAACAAGAGAATCTCCCCTAAAGACTAATATTCTTAAAATAATTATATCTGCTTTGGTCTAGGATTACGGTATATAATTTATTCTTTTTACGTGAAGGTTCAGCAATTGTCCATCAAACCCCTTTCTTATTGGTAAGATACTCAGCCTGAAAAAATAATAAGCCTTAGTGAAGTTTTCGTAATAATTTTCCTCCTTTGACGCATCTCTTTTTAGCTTCATCTTATCTCTTTCTCTCTCTCTCTCTCTCTCTCTCTCTCTCTCTCTCTCTCTCTCTCTCTCTCTCTCTCTCTCTCTCTCTCTCTCTCTTTCTCTCTCTCTTTCTTCTCTCTCTCTTCCTCTCTCTCTCTCTCCTCTCTCTCTCTCTCTCTCTCTCTCTCTCTCTCTCTCTCTCTCTCCTCTCTCTCTCTCTCTCTCTCTCTCTCTCTCTCTCTCTCTCTCTCTCTCTCTCTGTGTGTGTGTGTGTGCGTGTGTGTGTGTCTCCTCTCTTTCTTCTCTGTTTCCCCTTCCTTGTCCGCATTCCTTTTCTTCCCACCCCTCACTTCACCACCGCCTCCTTTTTAAACCACCCCTCCTTCTCCTCCTACTCCATTTCTGTCTCCTACACTTTACCTCATTTCCTACTACTTCATAAAATATTTCGTTACAAGCCGTTTACTCTAATTTCACTTCTGCTTCTCCCTTTATAATTTTTTACTATATTTCTCCATTTTTTTTCTACTACACAATAATATGAATGATACTACATTACCTATTTTATCATTTCTTTAGTATGGTTGTTCTTCTTCTTCTTAATCCTCTTCTGTTTCACTTATTACTTCATTCTTCTTTTATTTTATCTCCATTTTTTCCTTTATTAAAATTTTTCACTTCTCACATTTCTCCTCCAAATTTTCAGTGGCATTTACTTTTCCTTTCTAACTTACCGTCTTCATCATTCCATTTTTTCCTTGCCAGCTTTTCAACTCTTTCTCTATCTCTCTTCTCTCACACTGTCTCTAAACATCTCATTTATTATTATACTTTTCTTGTGTGTGTGTGTGTGTGTTTTTTTTTTTTTTCATCCTTTCCGCTTCTTTGTGTCGTCGTGTTCTTCATCTTTTCCTCTTCTTTCATTTCTTCTCAATTTCTCTTCTTCTCTCAATTGCCTTGTTATCTCCCTTCTTTCCTTCCTTCCTTAATTACTTCCTTTCTTCCCTTCTTGTTTTCAATTCCTTCCTTAATTCCTTCCTTCCTTCCCTTCTTCCCTTCCTGTTTTCCATTCCTTCCTTAATCCTTCCTGCCTTCCCTTCCTTCCCTTCCTGTTTTCCATTCTTTCCTTAATTCCTTCCTGTTTTCCATCCTTTCCTTAATTCCTTCCTTTCTTCCCTTCTTGTGTTCCATTCCTTTCCATAACTCCTTCGTGCCTTCCCTCCCCTCATATTTTACTATTTTACATTTCTTCCTTTCCTTTCCTTTCCTCCCCCTCCCTTCCCACCCACACCGAGCACATGTATAGGGTGGGTGGACATAATAGCCAGCTGCTGCATAATTCACTCGTCTGGTGAAGGCACGACAAAACTTACTAATGTGCATGGGGCATTTTGGGAGCCTCGTGTCGCCCGTCAGAAATGTCTTGTTCTCGGTGTGTGGGGGTGGAAGGGTGGGTTGCTGCTTGACATGTTGTGGGTGGGTTGTGTATGTTGGGGGTGTGTGGGTCGTTCTGTGTGTGTGTGTGTGTGTGTGTGTGTGTGTGTGTGTGTGTGTGTGTGTGTGCTTGAGAATATTTGTGTGTTGCAATGTTCTGTACTTTCTATTTACGCAGTTCCTGTTGTTATCATAAGGAAATCATTGAGAAAAAAACCTCTATATTACAAAAATGCCATTATTATTTGTTTGCAAAGATTGGAAGATAATATATTTTCTTTGTGATGTCGGTTCCTTTCCATTCCAATAATTCCCAAGAAGATCATTTAACTCAGCAGGCTTGATCTTTTGTCTTGTGGTATCATTATTCTCGTCGCATAATTGGCTTGCAGTTCGGTGACATCATAAAAGACCTTAATTAAATAAGAAGTGTGAATAATGCTTTAGGAGATTATTATGAAACTTATTTACCAAAGTATTGTTTTTTTTCGGACCAACCTCCACAAGATAGAATAAATGATAATGTTTCTGTATAGCTGTATGCCACACGTCTGCTTCCTAATTGATATATAAAAGGGGTCTGAACAGGGGATTTGACAGTGTTAGTGAAATATAAAATACTTGCCCCCTATTTGTCACATAATAACTTCATGCTGAGAGCCATCCTTCATCCCAAATCAAATATATATTATACGTCTTTCGCCAGATGTGTTCACCAAATTTCTGGACATGACTTTTATGTTGCGTTATGTATAGACACAATGTTTTTCCTTGAATATAATATACACGATTTGATATAGAACAAAATATTGGAAAGCAGGAGATGAGAAAATGCTTACGTCGCCCACTGTGGATTCATCGATGCTTATAATCTCTGTTAATTAAGGGTGAAATTCTGTGTTGGTAAATCTGGAGCAACTGAATCCTCCAAACTATTCCAAACAACAGAACACTATTATTTTTGCTCTTCTGGTCTTGTTTCCTAGCATACTTTGGAGGAATCAAGGCACTCCAGTGTTTCAAAAATATATACTATCCCCTTAATAGACATGAATTAGGTATATATTAAATTTATAGACATTCGTGAAGACTATATATAATTATTAGGTAGGTAAAAATATAGATAACCTGATAGAATTATTTTAAGCAGATGATAATAAGACGGGTGGAAATGATAGCTTGAAGACATAGAAGAGAGAGATAGCTGAATGATACAGATAGCAACACGAGAAAGATAGCTGATTGACATAAATAACAGCATAGCAGAGGTAGCTGGCTATAAATGCTAACCAATAGAAAAGACAAACTATAACTGGATGGAAATACTAGCCAAGAGATAAATATAGCTGCACGGAAAAGCTAACAGAAAGACAAACTATAGCTGCATGGAAATTCTAACCAAAAGACAGATATAGCTGCATGGAAAAGCTATAAAACTGAAGTATAAAGATAGCTTGATGGGAATACTAACCAAAAGACAGATAATTTTAGCTGCATGGAAAAGCTATAAAACTGAAATACAAAGATAGTTGGATGAGAGAGTTAGCTATAGACCTAGATAGCTGGTAGGAAAATTATATCTGGATAACAAAGATAAGAAGCTATAAATCAAAGCTATACGTGCAAGCTAAATAAAAAAACTCGATGATAATGATAGGAGAGATAGCAAGATGGATATATAAAGATAACACTAGGAAAAATATACTAGCATTGATATAGATAACAGAATGATGAAAAAATAGCATAAAAAAAAGATAATAAATAAGATAACTAGATGATAAAGATAAGGGAATGACAAAGATACAAGATAAAGATTGGTATATGGCAAATGATGGAAGATGAGATAAAGAGAATGACAAAAGAGAGAAGATAAAGATAAGGGAATGACGAGATAAAAATAAATATAGGGAATAACAATAATATAAGATAAAGATAAGGAAATATCAAGAGATAGAAGACAAAGAGATAAGAGAATGATAAAGATAGAATATAGAGAGGTAAAGAATGATAAAGATAGAAGATAAACAGAAGAGAATGATAAAGATAAAGAGATTAGAGAATGATAAAGGTAAAAATAAAGAGATAAGAGAATGATAAAGATAGAAGATAGAGAGATAAGGAATGATAAAGATAAAGAGATAAGAGAATGTTAAATATAGAAGATAAAGAGATAAGAAAATGTTAGAGATTGAAGATAAAGAGAAGAGAATTATAAAGATAAAAGATTAAGATATAAAAGAATGATAAATATAAAAAGATAAGAGTGATAGAAATAGAGGATAAAGAGGTAATAGAATGATAAAGATTGAAGATAAAGAGATAAGAGAATGATAAAGATAAAGAGATAAGATAATGATAAGATAGAAAGATAGGTGTTGTCCGCCGCTTCTAGTTTCCGTCGCTATAGGCTCACCTCCGCTAAGCTATCCCTCTCTCTCTCTCTCTCTCTCTCTCTCTCTCTCTCTCTCTCTCTCTCTTAGCACACAGACACACACATACATATAGAAGTATTCGATAGTATTAACATCAAGACAGAATTAATATTTTTGTCCTCCCCGATTCATCTCTCTCTCTCTCTCTCTCTCTCTCTCTCTCTCTCTCTCTCTCTCTCTCTCTCTCTCTCTCTCTCTCTCTCTCTCTTAGCGCTATCCACACACACACACACACACACACACACACACAGAAGTACTCGATCTCATTAACAACAAGAACATAATGATTTCCCCTACAACATTCATCTGGGGTGAATGATTTGCTATGGTTTGGCTGAAGGTCTGTCTATTCTGAATCCTCGAACTATTTTTCCATGGTCGATGTTGAAAAAGATTTACTTAGATATATATTCGTAATCTTGAAGTTTCATATGATAGCGGTACAAGATCCTACTACACGTTTAACCTTATAGAAATACACCTTTTAGAAATATTATGAATTCAAAAAATAAAAATATAAAATAAATACCGTATACACATTTATCTATTCTCAGCAGGTTACATCTTAGAATAACACCAACATTAATTATTAAAAAATGGTAGAGAATAACTCGAGTCGTCTAAGAGTACAGAATAAAGTTTTAGTTATGGACGGAAGTTTGTTTTCACGATCACCGAAGTTATATGCGCAGCAATTTTTATCTGGCTGCAAAAACTTGAAGACGGAGATTTAGATACGAAGCCAAAGGTATAAAAAAAACTCCATCATAGACACAACCATCGTACCGGTACTGTCTCGGTCAAAAGTCCTGCATCGGGTGAGTGAAAGTGAACCATGTGAGTGAATCTTATGAACCAATATTACAGAGACCAACAAATATAGTTTCACGCCATTTTTCGAGGCCATATCATTCGAAGGTCATGTTACAGGACTTTTGACCGTGACTGTTGATGTTGTAACCCTACCGATATTCCTGCCTATACGACCCTAAAACCGACGTTCCCTTAAAGACCCTGTGATCGTGTGTGAGACTTGGTGGCTTCTGATTCCTCCTGACTATGCCACGAAATAAGCTCCTTCAATATAGGTGGTGTTTTGTGGCAAAATTGGAAGGACTCACTAACCTCCAATTTTCTTACTACATCACGGGGTCCCTTCATTCTGTACAGAGCAGTACTGGTCGTCGGAAATACCTGCTATCTTGAGTTTGTGATAATTATTGGCTTTTTGAGGGGATAGTGTAATGTTGGTCAATCTGGATCATTTCATTCATCCAAACTATTTCAAGCAACAGGTCGTCATTAATTTTGTTCATGTGATTCTGTTTTTCCTGGCATATTTTGCAGGAATCAAGGAGCTCTAATGTATTGTACTTATTGTATTATCCCAGTAAAGACAGATGAAGGTGATCATATCAAATTTCTTTGAATGTAGTAACGTCATGAACAGTAATGTCAAATTTGGACCGATGAAATTATCAGACAGTAAATAATTTTGTGGTCATAAAAAAGGATAAAAAGAAACTAGATAATTTCGAAATTCTTTAATGCATTTATACATTACTCTCATATAGTACTATATACCCTATGTTAATTTGTAGCATGAAATGAATTACGTGGATCGTGTGTTTATATAATTCGCTATACTATCAAAATCGAATAGTAGGCCTGTTCATAAAAAAAAAATAAAGCGTTTGGATGTTATTCTTAAACCACAGCACTAGGAAAAAATATATATAAATTTTTGATATATTGCATCCTATTGTGAGTGAAGGTGACATCAAGGTGTGGGCAGCAAAGTGAGTATCACGCTTGTTTTTCTTCGTTAACTGGTCAAAATTAGGTTTCTTCCGTCCTACAACTCACTTCATTGGGGTTAGACACTCACGAATCAGGACGGAGAATGAATGAAGGACAACGAAGAAAATATACGCTAGGGTTTTTTTCGACTCTTTGACCAAGCGAATCCTACACAGCTGCAACGATAATGATGATAGTATTATATGTAGTGTGATTTTTCTTCTCATAATAGCTATACCATGCCTGTGTTACTCATTGGGATGTATGCGAGAGAAGCCATGAGTTAGGGAAGAGTGACTATGACCTTTACGATGGCTTTATAGACTCCTAGGGCCGTGGACAAGAACGAACGATAGTATGGAACAGGTACGATGGACCATAGGAATTCTTAAACATGCGATATGGAAAGAGAGGTTATTATTCTGGAAGTACCTGCAATAAATGGTCTACCAAGTGACTCAGAGATTGCAAAACAATAAACCTAATATTAATGTTATGTTGCAGTTACGTAGTCTTAAATTTACTATATGTTGTAAACCCTAGAAAACAACAACATGTGTACGAATTCTTGTGGCCAATAGTACGTAGAGCCACAATCAAATAACCACCGACCCTTTCCTTCCATCGTAGTAAATATCTTGGTAATAAAGAACAACACGTGTATGATTTTGCAGCACTTCATAATAATAATTGAGGGGGTTGAGTTCATGTAAGGTGTTGCATGGTTATATTCTGATATGATACTGATTTATTTGCAAGATGGAAAGAAAGTTTGTGAATAATTGGAGGCTTCTGATTCCTCCTGACTATACCTCGAAACAATCTCCTTCCATATATATGTGTGTGTGTGTGTGTGTGTGTGTTTCTTGGCAGTGTTTGAAGGACTCATTTATCTCCAATTTTCTGACTACAACACAGGGTCCTTAATCTATATACGCCATTTATACGGTATGGATGTTGATTAAGTATACATGTTTCTGTCTAACTTAAAAGTTAAATGTTTTTTGCTTTATAAAATACTATAGGTAATGATGGATTAATTCGTCAAGTTCTGACAAGAAAAATTATTGTATGGAACCGTTTCCAATTTATAGACATTATATTTGATAAGTATATGGTTTATACTAACTGGAGGATATATATATTCATTAGAGAAAATTATGAGGAAAAACAAGAATTTTTTTCTTTAATTACGATGAGATAACTATTAGTGAAGAGAAGCCTGTTTTGTCGGTGAACCGGACGAGAATAAATCTTCCTAACCTCACCACTTTAAAGAACACATCCCCAGGGAATATATTTTTGGGCAGAGTTTGGAGAAATCATTAGCCACCAATTTACCAACAAAATCTGAGTCTCCTTACCCTGAGAATATATGTGACTGATATGTGACATAAAGAGTGTGAAGGAGGGAAGCTTGTGTCATAATTATACAGAATAGTACAAAATCGGAAGGTAAAGCATTAAAAATTGGGATAAAGATTCATGTACAGCCACAATCAAATAACCACCGACACTTTACTTCCATAGTACAAATATATCAGTATCATATCAATATATAATTATACAACACCTTACGTCAACTCAACCCCCTCAACTATTATTATGAGGTGCTGCAAAATCATACACGTGTTGTTGTTTATTACCAAGATATTTACCTCGATAGAAGGAAAGTGTCGGTGGATATTTGATTGTGGCTGTACAAATAGCTTCATGTACTTAATGCATAATGATACTTATGACTTTCGTGGATTTTGATTATCGCCGCAAAGAAGAGCGGAATGATTTTTTAAATTTCTCATTAAAATTAATGTATTGAGGTGAAATGTTTTTTTCTGTCGAGTAAAAATAAGGCGAACTTTGTCTCCCATTCATTGGAGACTATATTGTTACAAAGTTCATCCATCATGTTTACTTGTATATATTTTTTTTTTTCACAGAAGATAAAATTCAGAATCATATAAAGTCATAAACAAAGTTACTCATTTATTGCCCTCTCAGTTTCCCAGGGTTCATTTATTAGCTTCACACACTCTGGCGAATATGAAATACCCAAACAAGATGAATTAAATTTGATATAGTTTCGTAAATTGAAGCACCAGAGAAGTGTGAAACATCTAAGGCAGGATATTACTATGATGAACGCACATGTGAATTGACTGTGAGTGAGAGCGATTATATTTCCCTCTTTACTGTAGAGACAAAATACTGCCTCCATTGAAATCTGTTGTACTAAAACTCAAGTAAGAAATGATAAAGGTATTGTTTTCAAAGATCCAAAGCCGTCTATATCTGTTCACAATCCCAGACGCGGCGAGATATTATTGTTCGTCTTTGTACGTACAGCCCATAGTGAAAAATGGCAGAAATTTTAGGAGATAAATACGAGCCAGCGGATATCCACATCTTTCAATATCCATTCAAGTGTTTTAAGGAATTGGTAAATAATAAAAAAATATACCCTTTTAAAATTTTCATTCTGCAGTGTTACAGTAGATTTCTTGGGTCATTCAGGCTCGTATCAAGTTTCTGCCTTGGACTGTACATAATCCCGAGTACTGGCAGACAGCAAGAAGGCCAAGGTCAGTCAGTCAGTCTGTCTGTGTGTGTGTGATCCCTGGTTATTCCCTACAATGGCTTTCCTCCTCCCCCTCAGAGAGCAGTGGAGAAAATGAGACCAAACCGAGATGCATTTCATTCACTACGCCTGACCTCTCGCCGCTAGAAATATTGGTGAGGGAAGAGAAGGGGAGAGAGACGACGAGGAGGAAGAGGAGGAGTGAGCTAGCTAGACTCTTGTTGTGTGGTTAGGGAAGAGAAGGAGAGAGAGACGAGGAGGAGGAGGAGGAGAGAGCTATCTAGACTTTTGTTGTGGTCTGACAGTATGACTCAATGGGACCTTGTTTATGTGGCCAAGGATGGGATGGGTTGTGAGGGTCGTAGAAGCTCCCCTCTTTACCCTAAATTCTTATCTTTAATATTTTGTGTTGGGTGAGTGTGAGTGCTTGAAGGGGAACATGACTTGGATGGCGAATGGGTTGGTGGTGGCTACTGATTCCTCTATACAATTCCTGACAACAGTGTGTATTTATATAATTATACAGGAGGTCGTGTCTGTTTCGTGGTATACTTTGGGGAAAATAGCTGTATTTAATTCGTCCAAAGCAGAATACCCACTGATCACTTACTTATAGACTGAAGAATTTTATATATATAATTTTTTTTTCTGTCCAATTCTGTCCAATTAACATTTTCTATTTCCTGTCATAGCTTGGAAAAAATAAGTGGCTCTCCAATTTAACTAAGGCAGAAACCGCCAAGAGTCTCTCCCCTTACAGACTAACACCATCTCTGTTCTTCCCTTGTAGATAATAATAATGTTCCATGCGGATGATAACTGGGTTACTTAATTGTACTGTACATAAAGGCTGTAAAGTCTAAATTATGTAATAGGAGAAATGGTTTTAGGCTAGAAATAACCACTTTATAGTGTACTGGGTTCGAGACATGACCAAGTTACCAGAAAAGATATACTCTAGGCACATCGCTCAAAATAAAACATCAATAAAAATTCATTCATCAACATCAGCTAATAATGTGTTGCGAAGTTAATGTTTGTGACGGACCGACGGACAATGAACGGACAAACCTACACGAGTGGGAAAACAACTTATGAGATCAATTATACATCTGTAGCGAAGGTAATTAGGTGAATAATTTACTACAGTGTTATTACTGCCTTGTTAAATCCTGGGCAATATTTATTACTTCGGAGTCCAATCTCATTCTGGGTACTTACAACAAGAGATTAAGATAAAGAAGTGATTAAACATAAAGAATAACTAAGATACGAGGAGGAGATACCATCAAAGGGAACACGCTAACCAAACGAAATTATACAACGAAATTATACAACGCAATTATACAACGAACTTATACAACGACAATGAACAACCGCGGCTCGGGAAATATTACAGGACCTTTATATTTATTGCCATATTTATTGCTCTTTTCCCGATATGTTGGTTACTATTTTCTAATTGGCTGCAGTGAAAATTTAGTAATAATATTGTATGACTATTTAGTGATATTACAATCTCCCAAAAAAGGTCCTGGAATTCACTGTAATTTTTGTCAAACTTAATTAAAAAAAGAAAAGAAAAATTACTACACTATACTGTACACGAGGTTACGATGCCACACACACACACACACACACACACACACACACACACACACACACACACACACACACACAGAGGCAAAGAACAGTACAAATAAAATGTAAACTAAAAAATAGGTTCAATTGACCACCGATCCAACTGCAAAGTTAACATTAGTTTATGAACAGCAAGATGACCATTTCAATATCATACAGTACCATTTAATTCACTAATCTTAATACGCAATATTTTTTTTTTCTAACATGGCAATAGTTCTCTCACAGAAATATTAATTAAGATGAATGGCTGTAAATTTTTGCCAGGTATTGGAAATAATTATATAACTGATTCTAATATGTTGTTATGAATCTTTCTTCTTATTTTAATGCGTATGGAAATGTTATGCAGGAGACAATTATTGCACCAATGAAATGTATTATTGCACCAATGAAAAAATTACACAAAAAGTAAGCCATAAGCTGATTATAATTATGTTCCTATAAAGATAATTATGTCAAAATAACAGCAGTCAGTGTTATTTGACTTTGCTCCTCTTATCACGAATTACATAGCAATAAATGCACTCTTAATTACGATGAAGGGATGGAAAATAACAAGGTGCATTATCGTTGCAATCTCTAGCCTCGTGAATTATGCTAACGTAGCTTTGACGATATGAAAATGTAACCTGCGCTGTCGATGTAAATTACCTAATAATATTTTGTGACTATCCGTAAGTGTTAAAAAAAATATATATAAATAGATTTTAATCGTTATCCTCTGTATTTACATGTACTAAATTTACTGTGTATAATTATGCCTGCACACCTAATCATAAATTTTAAGTAGCCATCACCATCAAAGTCGGAGAATTTAAGTTTATAACAAAATTGATTTCTTACCCAAAAGTGAAATATGTAATGTCCGCTTGGAGACTTAATTAATTATCTGAGGACCGCAGGACTGAAATTAATATAACACACGTTACTATCCCCGTTTGCCTTTTTACCAGCCTTAAACAGGAGCTTATTACTTACTTTTGGAATCAATATATAGACCTCGACTGATTCTACAGTACAACCTTAAAGAAAAAAAAAAAAAAAATACTCCTATGCTTACAAAAATGTAAATCAAAGTGTATTGCGATAGATATTATACATCAACGTGTTATAGTGAATGGGTTAAAAAAATCTTCTAATAATAAATAAGTAATTACAATTGAGATCCGAAAATTTATTTATGAAGAAAGATTTCAAAAGTTGGGCTAATATGTTTTTATTGAGCTAACTACTCATCTTTCTTTCTCTACGCTGTCTTCTTTTCTTCAGGTTGGATTCAAGGGGCTGGGGTCCTCGGATTCTCTCCCAGCTTTGTGTATCTGGTATTTTAATAATAATAATAATAATATGTCAACAAACTTATTATAGT
>JAWQEG010001053.1:115000-117244 GCA_033782935.1 Petrolisthes cinctipes
TATATTACTGCTGGAGTAGGTGGAGGGAGGGAGGGAGGGAGGGAGGGAATGATGGAGAGACTGGAGACGGTAGCCTACCACTGCTAGGATAGATGGAAGAAAGGAGGAGGGAGAGAAGAATGGAGAAGTGGAGAGACTGGAGATAGGTGCTATACTGCTAGGATAGATAGAGGAGGGAAGGAGAGAATAAGCGAAGGATGGAGGGATGGAGAGCCTGTATTCGGTACAACTGCTAGAGTAGATGGAGGGAGAGAAAGAGGGAGAAAAGGAGGGAAGGAGAGCCTGGAGAAGACGGTGCTCGGGTGGGGTAAGGTGAGGTGGGGTGGGGTAAGGTGGGGTAGAACAGGTTAATATTATAGGTGATGTGCAGCTGCGGTGTGCTTAAGCGGGTTAACTCTTGTCCTGGAATTGATGAGCCACTGATTCTTTCAAACTAGGATGCAAACCAGACCCCCTGCTAGTATGTTAAGGTACTGTAATGTGTGTGTGTGTGTGTGTGTGTATGTGTGTGTGTGTGTATGTGTGTGTGTGTGTGTGTGTGTGTGTGTGTGTGTGTGTTTTATCCATCCTGGCAAAATACAGAGAGAGAGAAGAGAGAGAGAGAGAGAGAGAGAGAGAGAGAGAGAGAGAGAGAGAGAGAGAGAGAGAGAGAGAGAGAGAGAGAGAGGAGAGAGAGAGAGAGAGAGAGAGAGAGAGAGAGAGAGAGAGAGATTGTGTGTATGTGTGTGTGTTTTATCCTGGCAAAAATACACTAATTCCCTTCTAAGTAATATGAACTTCGATACACGTTTCGTCTACATTCCGGTGTTTATCAGATGTTGATTACTTCCTAGTTGTGTAAAGCTTTAAATTTATACAGTCTTGGATTGCACTATGCTAACCGAAATGTGTACCAAAGAAATTTAATGCAGCAACAGTGAGTACATTTCCGCTGTGTTAAATGAAGTTAGGTGTAGTCTACTTCCTCGTCAAACATGTATATATAAGAATCATCTGTCCTATATTTGATACAGTTTACAATGTGACTGGAACACTAACTAATAAGAGACCATGCAGGGATGAAGGGTACACTGTATGACCACTTATTTAAACTGTATAAACTGTATATTTAAATTGTATAAACACTCACTTCCTTCCTACTGCCAGAAAACTAATACCGAGTGAGGACGACTCAAACGAATACATTTTTTTTTTTTTTTTCATCCTTTTGTCAATTTCAGTTCTCCGTTGTTCAGCATATTCATAGAAAGTTTAATTAAGGAACATGAGCTAATTTGAAGGCTGCATTTCGACCCGAAGCACGAATGACGATAAAGAAACGAAATATCGCAGATATTACTTTTATATATAGACCCTGTATGATCTGGGTTCCATGAGGTTAAAAGGACAGAGTTACTTGTGCAATTTGAAGACTCTACTCTTTTCTTTAGATCAGCCCCAGGATTATCGCCGTGAAAAAAATTATCTGTGTATAATCATTTGCAACCATTCCTAATGAGGAGGCATTTATCACATCTTAAATTTGATCATGATAAAGGTAGAAGTTGCAGGATCCGATCTCTCCACAAGTGTAAGAGCAGCAACCAGGAAAAGTAAAATAAAACATTATTCACCTCATTTTGCAAAATTAAGGAGACAATTCTGGAGGTAGTATTTAAAAACAAGTGTGGTGGTGAGGGTGAAGCCGCAAGATTGACAGTGAAAGAAATTAATAATATATCTTTTTTCGGCTAGTTTTCGCTACGACCCTGAACACGAGCTTGTAAACAAAAAATATATCAATATACATAAGAATTAATATAGCGAAATGAGGAAGTGTAGTAGTGCGGTTGTCTTTTCATACCTACTGTACACTACACCTCAACACAAGCATTTTACCGCAACAAGGCCGATCCTTCTCCTATTCTTGCTGCCTCATATTCTTTTTCCTCCTTTTCCTGCTATTCTAACTCTTCTATACACCAGCATCACACCACATGCAACAAAACCACCAGAAATTCTCCTTTTTCTATAATCCATCTTCTTTTCTGCCTCTCATTCCTCCTCCTCCTCCTTCTATCCCTTTTTTTTTTGTTTCATTCCTATCTTTTCCTACACCACCATCACCACCACCACTCCACCTTCCTTCACCATCTATCCTACCTTTTCCTATACCACTCCACCATCCTTCACCCTCTATCCTACACCACCACGACACCACCACTCCACCTTCCTTCACCCTCTATCCTACCTTCACCCTCATCA